>OX155656.1:0-2500 GCA_944567765.1 Carterocephalus palaemon
AACCTAACCTAACCTAACCTAACCTAACCTAACCTAACCTAACCTAACCTAACCTAACCTAACCTAACCTAACCTAACCTAACCTAACCTAACCTAACCTAACCTAACCTAACCTAACCTAACCTAACCTAACCTAACCTAACCTAACCTAACCTAACCTAACCTAACCTAACCTAACCTAACCTAACCTAACCTAACCTAACCTAACCTAACCTAACCTAACCTAACCTAACCTAACCTAACCTAACCTAACCTAACCTAACCTAACCTAACCTAACCTAACCTAACCTAACCTAACCTAACCTAACCTAACCTAACCTAACCTAACCTAACCTAACCTAACCTAACCTAACCTAACCTAACCTAACCTAACCTAACCTAACCTAACCTAACCTAACCTAACCTAACCTAACCTAACCTAACCTAACCTAACCTAACCTAACCTAACCTAACCTAACCTAACCTAACCTAACCTAACCTAACCTAACCTAACCTAACCTAACCTAACCTAACCTAACCTAACCTAACCTAACCTAACCTAACCTAACCTAACCTAACCTAACCTAACCTAACCTAACCTAACCTAACCTAACCTAACCTAACCTAACCTAACCTAACCTAACCTAACCTAACCTAACCTAACCTAACCTAACCTAACCTAACCTAACCTAACCTAACCTAACCTAACCTAACCTAACCTAACCTAACCTAACCTAACCTAACCTAACCTAACCTAACCTAACCTAACCTAACCTAACCTAACCTAACCTAACCTAACCTAACCTAACCTAACCTAACCTAACCTAACCTAACCTAACCTAACCTAACCTAACCTAACCTAACCTAACCTAACCTAACCTAACCTAACCTAACCTAACCTAACCTAACCTAACCTAACCTAACCTAACCTAACCTAACCTAACCTAACCTAACCTAACCTAACCTAACCTAACCTAACCTAACCTAACCTAACCTAACCTAACCTAACCTAACCTAACCTAACCTAACCTAACCTAACCTAACCTAACCTAACCTAACCTAACCTAACCTAACCTAACCTAACCTAACCTAACCTAACCTAACCTAACCTAACCTAACCTAACCTAACCTAACCTAACCTAACCTAACCTAACCTAACCTAACCTAACCTAACCTAACCTAACCTAACCTAACCTAACCTAACCTAACCTAACCTAACCTAACCTAACCTAACCTAACCTAACCTAACCTAACCTAACCTAACCTAACCTAACCTAACCTAACCTAACCTAACCTAACCTAACCTAACCTAACCTAACCTAACCTAACCTAACCTAACCTAACCTAACCTAACCTAACCTAACCTAACCTAACCTAACCTAACCTAACCTAACCTAACCTAACCTAACCTAACCTAACCTAACCTAACCTAACCTAACCTAACCTAACCTAACCTAACCTAACCTAACCTAACCTAACCTAACCTAACCTAACCTAACCTAACCTAACCTAACCTAACCTAACCTAACCTAACCTAACCTAACCTAACCTAACCTAACCTAACCTAACCTAACCTAACCTAACCTAACCTAACCTAACCTAACCTAACCTAACCTAACCTAACCTAACCTAACCTAACCTAACCTAACCTAACCTAACCTAACCTAACCTAACCTAACCTAACCTAACCTAACCTAACCTAACCTAACCTAACCTAACCTAACCTAACCTAACCTAACCTAACCTAACCTAACCTAACCTAACCTAACCTAACCTAACCTAACCTAACCTAACCTAACCTAACCTAACCTAACCTAACCTAACCTAACCTAACCTAACCTAACCTAACCTAACCTAACCTAACCTAACCTAACCTAACCTAACCTAACCTAACCTAACCTAACCTAACCTAACCTAACCTAACCTAACCTAACCTAACCTAACCTAACCTAACCTAACCTAACCTAACCTAACCTAACCTAACCTAACCTAACCTAACCTAACCTAACCTAACCTAACCTAACCTAACCTAACCTAACCTAACCTAACCTAACCTAACCTAACCTAACCTAACCTAACCTAACCTAACCTAACCTAACCTAACCTAACCTAACCTAACCTAACCTAACCTAACCTAACCTAACCTAACCTAACCTAACCTAACCTAACCTAACCTAACCTAACCTAACCTAACCTAACCTAACCTAACCTAACCTAACCTAACCTAACCTAACCTAACCTAACCTAACCTAACCTAACCTAACCTAACCTAACCTAACCTAACCTAACCTAACCTAACCTAACCTAACCTAACCTAACCTAACCTAACCTAACCTAACCTAACCTAACCTAACCTAACCTAACCTAACCTAACCTAACCTAACCTAACCTAACCTAACCTAACCTAACCTAACCTAACCTAACCTAACCTAACCTAACCTAACCTAACCTAACCTAACCTAACCTAACCTAACCTAACCTAACCTAACCTAACCTAACCTAACCTAACCTAACCTAACCT
>OX155656.1:7500-217500 GCA_944567765.1 Carterocephalus palaemon
ATATTACATTTATTTATTTATTTCTCAAAATTATCGTTGTATATGCCTATATAAGACAGTGAGGACGAAATATGCATAAGGAAAAATAATTTTTTTTTTATGCGTTATTACATATTTATCTTTTAGTGGTGCAGACAACAAACCGTGGGAGCCGAACGTAAACAGTCGCATCTGCAGTGCTCATTTGGTTGGCGGTGCGAAATCAACGATTGAAAATAGCCCATCGTATATCCCAACGATTTTTCCACCAATATATAAAAAAAGGGCTTTATCACAAGCAGCCGCTGCTCGACATGATCGACTCCGGAAACGAAAGATTTCAAATCCATCGGAGGTACACGTGGAGGCTGTAGTACAAGAAAATGTCGAATGGTTCATTAATTTATAGCTATGAACAAAACAACACAAAAATTATGTTTTTAATCACACAAGGACCACACCATCAGTGCCATACATCATGCTTTGAGGAAAACGAAAGAGCAAAGCATTAATTTATTAGTGCAAGAGACTAGTGAAATTCCTATGAAACTAGAATCGAAAATTACTCTAAAAATACTTATTTAGTTTGACTGTACGATCCTGCATATTTGCTTCAACGAGTTGTTATCCTTATACAAGTAACTGTAAAAATTCATGATTTAGTGTCGTTTGCATCAGATCTTAATAATACAATTTACAATAAAAAAATTTTTTTTCATATACCTTCAACGTAACAGCGTACGGAGGGTTTGTTACCCTAGTTTGTGGTAAAACTTTTCCCTCGATGATACGTTTACCATCTACATCGATGATTTCTCTCACGTTGGAGACATGCCTGATTTCAAATAGTTTTTTACCTAAAATTCAATTCAATAATAAGCGGCAACACCTTCACTCGGAAGGGTTGGATTCCTAATTTTTTTTGTTACATTACTTACCTTTTGATATCGATTTTCCACGAAAAAAATGTAAGAAGATTGATTGAAAACCACATTGGATTATCGTCGTGGTCATAACGTTAATTATTGTTAATTATTTTCGATTAATAATGACCTCGGAGTGCGTATGAATCATATGCTACTTGGGAAGGCGCCAGTCAGCTGGGCATCTACGTATTGTCACCACTGTTCCGCGAGATGGCGCAACAGTAGGCGCATCGCGATACGCACGGGGCCTATACACGCACACTCACAGAACAACTCCAAAAATTGGAGAGCAAAAGAGACGCTGTCATCACTCCCACTCCCTCAACTCACCCGACGCGAAACGGAATTTTATTAGAAAATTCAAAATTCCCGCAACCATTGTACTCGATAATAGTTGCCTCCACTGATACCATTGACACGAGTAAAACGGTAGTGGAGAAAATCAGAACCGCAGTAGATGCCAAAGAGACCCGCATACGGGTCGATAAAATTAGAAAAGCCAGGGACCAGAAGGTCGTCGTGAGTTGTGTCGACAAGGGAGAACTGGAAGCGGTTAAAAACAGACTGAAGGGCTCCACGGCAGGTCTGAAGATCGAGGAGGCGGTTAATAAGGACCCCCTGGTGGTGTTGTTGGACGTGATGTCATACAACACGGACGACGACATCACCAAGGCGGTCCTCAACCAGAACACACACCTCCTGGGCGGCATCAAGGCGGAGGATATAAGGGTCGCCGTAAAATACCGGAAAAGGGCCAGGAACCCACATGTGACCCACGTGGTGCTCCAGGTGTCTCCTCCGGTATGGCAGCAACTAACCGGGGCCGGCCGTGCGCACGTGGACCTGCAGAGGGTCAGGGTACTCGACCAGAGCCCCCTGATCCAATGCACCAGGTGCCTCGGCTTCGGCCACGGCAAAAAGCTGTGCTCCGAGAAGGATGACACCTGCTCTTATTGCGGCGATCCGAACCACCTACGAACTGACTGCCCCACCCGCCAAGATGGAGGACCACCCAGATGCAGCAACTGCACCGCCACCAAGCAAACGATGAACAACCACGACGCCTTCAGCACAGAGTGTCCAGTACGGAGGCGGTGGGACGCCATGGCGCGATTCACCGTAGCCTATAGTTAAGGCACTACTGCGGAATATTTGTCAATAACTGGAAACTATATTATGTATATTATGTATGTATGTGTATGTATACAAAAATATGATATAAAATATATATTTAAGTATATAAATATATCTAGATATTAACACACCACTACAGACATATATAATAAACTATAGTTACTATAAGAGGTTATATAAACTCTGTAGAGTGTGTAAATAACCAAACCAATATATATTACAAAATTGAGAGAAGGAAAGTAAAGAGAAATGGCTACAAAATATATAATAATAGTTATAAATACATAACATAGATTATATATTATAATTGTAGAGGATTGAGTTTTAGTTGGATAAATTGTAATAGAATGTATTAATAGAAAGTAGTATAGTTTAAATAAAGTTTAAGTTATTATAACAATCAATATAAATAAATATATGTAATATATTATGAACACAATAATGTATATACTATAAGAAGCAAATCATATACCTTTTATGTATAATAACAAATAACATTAGTTTATTATATCTATATCTTATATATCTATTAGTAGCAGAATCACTATATATTATAATATTAAATAGTATACTGAAAGATGGAAAGTGACGAAAAAGAGGGAGCTATAGCCAACATAGTAGGGTTATAATGCAATATAACAAAGATTATGTTAAAACTATAGTGGAACGATGAGCTTAGATGGAATAAGTTTTTATTTTGTATATATATAAATAGTATTGTGTAGTATTGTGTAGCATTGTTTAGTATTGTGTAGTATCGTATAATTGAAATCTGTAATGAAAATAGTATATCATTTAAGATAAAATACTGTATTTTATACGTTTTAATATTTAAGTAAAATTGTAAATGTTTCCAGAATATATAAAGACAGTAAAAAACGCCTCTGCTCACGGTAGAGAGTGATGAACGTAGCTCGCGGGCCGGGCCTGAGAGCGCCCGGACAGGGAAAAAAAAAAAAAAAACCCAACCCAACCCAACCCAACCCTTTTTTTTTTTTTTTTAACGCTGGAAAATCCTCATGGATACCCGACAGGCGCGGGGGGGCGCTGTCGGGTTATGCCGGACTCTTACCGGCTAAAAACCAGCGGTGTTCCTCCTCGCCGTCTTCCGGAGGAGCTGCGGGAACGCTTTCGCATACTTCCGCTGCTCCGCCGACGGTTGCCCGGGATTCGGGGCCCATCTTGTGGGGCGCTCACCTGTGGCGCCACTCACCATTCAACCTGGCGTGCCGGAACACGGGACACGCCAGTCGTCTCGGGGGTCTCCTCCACTGGGCGATGGTACCCCCCGGTTCCACCGCCCGGAGACCCACCTTATGGGGGAAGGCGGCGCTCATGCGCCAGGCGCCTCCGACCCACTCTTTTACGGCGGATTGGGTTGGACAGAGGGTCGTCTTCCCTCACCCGCTCCGCCGCCTCCTTCTGCGCCATGACCGCCTCACAAAATCGGAGCACCGCCTTCCACGCTCTGTCGCTGCCGACCATGGCTCTCACGACACCCGGCAGCGACAGATCGCCCCCAATCACCGAACCCAACCCAACCCAACCCAACCCAACCCAACCCAACCCAAAAAACCCAACCCAACCCAACCCAACCCAACCCAACCCAACCCACCCAACCCAACCCAACCCAACCCAACCCCGAAATTTCGTGAAATCACATCTCTTTGTGGTAACGCAGTTAGAATTCTGAATTCCTTGTATCTGACATGGCTTTAATATTATTATGTATTAACATAATTTGTTTTTGTTCAATTAAATTTTTTCTATTTCAAATTTATTTTATTCAGTTTCAATTCATTCAATTATTCATTTCAAGGAAAGGAAAGGAAAAAAATAAAACATAATTGTTATGTATAACAAGTTTTTATGATAACGCTTTCAGTTTTTTACAATGTAACAGCCACGCGGATACCGGTCCAAATTTTAATAAAATATTATAGATTTAAGATAAAGGCACAGTTCAGAAAATGGTCAGTAGCTGTTGCTGTTAGTATGAAATATTTTTATCATATTTTGTTAATTGTTAGTAAAAATCAACGACTTGTCGGCAGCGCGGCAGGTCACCGTGGGGCGGGGCCGCACTAGAACCGCAGCAGCGAGAGGCGGCGCGCGCGAGCATCGCGCGGGAGGTCCCTCGTGAGGTCGCGCTCGCTCATAGAGGGCGCCCGAGGCTTCAGTTCCGGTACGATGGCACATCCCAGCACCGACAGCCCGTTATTCCTGGCATCGATAAATCAACCGTTACTTATTCCGGTCATATCGTTAAAGTTTCATTAGTTCAGGCGGTTCAGCTATCAATCAAATGCGGTGGCATAATGGAATGAACCAGTCTCAGGTGTCGGCAGCGGCCGAGCGTCGCCGGCACCTGTGACCGAGTGTGACCCCGGCAGTACCTGTGCGGCGCGCGCTCGTCGCGAGGAAGCCAGCAGTGCGGGGAGCACGCCGGCCGCGTCTGAAACAACCGCCTTCTCGATGTAAATAGCGTGTTAACTTATCGCTCGCCACGTGCTACGACACAATAAGACGATGCTCAATATCGTAACTTGTTATATTTAAAGGTAAGGCATTACACTCGGCGCTATCGCAGAGGTAAACCCGGAGTCTGGGCGTACCTTGACGGAGCTGCGCGTGTTGGTGCGCGCGGCGCGGTACGTCTCGAGCGCGGGCAGGGGCTCCGAAGACTTCTTCACGCTCTTCGACGCGAGAATGGAAGAGTCTAAGAATGGAGATCTCAGCGTAAGATTCCTCTTTATAATATGCAACACTAGATAATATAGGAATATATACCTACTATTTTGTTTGGGCATTGATGGTTGAACCCATTAATATCACTATTATAGGTTAATATATCGTAGGTACCTAGTGTACCTACACAAATTATTCAATAAACAATGTATTGTGAGCAAAATATTAGTTTTTTTTTTTTTTTATGTGTTCCTTCTTTTTTTCCTCTGACACAAGTCAGAGACAATTTTAGGTCGGTACTTTTGACTTTTCTTCAGGAGTTTTGTTTGCTTTCTAATGTACAAAATCAACCAATCAACGGGCAAAATATTAGTTCGAAATGGCGAGTCGCGGGCTCGTGCGCACCTGAGGCCTCCCGCTTGACGGTGAGCGTGAGGCGCGGCGGCGGGGGGGGCGGGGAGGGCGGGGAGAGCGGGGAGGGCGCACGCGCGGGCGGCAGCGCGCGGCGCCGCGAGCGCGCGCACTCGCCGCTGCACTCCACCTGCGGCACACACGATGACACGACCACTCACTCGATCCTTTGTTACGCAAATACTTATGGCAGTAAATCATTCATTATTTATAATCAATATTATGCTGCCTGTGACTGAATAGTTTGGTATTGAAATCCAAGCCGGGTTGGATAGAGAACACAACATCTTGCAGGTGCTTAATAAAATTCCAGCGTTTAACACAATGAAAAACGAACAGCGCGCGTGGCGGCGGTGGAGGCGGCGGTGGAGGCGGCGGAGGGGCGGCGGGCTCGTGGCTCGCGGGGTGCGTGGGCGGCGCGCTCCGGGAAGCGCAGGCGCATCTCCACGTCGTTGGGCAGCGCGGCGGGGCACGAGCCCGCCACCGTCACCGCCCACTCCCCTGCGATCACACAATAAGAAAACATTTTTGAAGTGAAATTTCTAAATTAAAAGCTGAGGAATGCGTGACGAGAGCGTTACGGAATAAAGTGTAACAGACAGAAGTTTAGGAGATATAAAGTTCGTGAAGACAGAAAGAGAGAGAAATACGGAAATTGGATCGAGCGAGGCGACAGGAAGTAGAGGGAGATAAGTTTGTGAAGATTGAAAGAAAGTGAGAGAGATAGCAATGATTATTTTCCAAGTGACACATATCATCCATCAATCTCATATCTTCCTTTTTATACCTACATCACAATAGCCAGTTACGTTTCGTATATCTACGACACTGCCTATTAACTGTATCTCACTGTAGGAGCAAGAGGGAGCAGTGCACGCGCAGTTTCTTTCTCTCTTCCTCTCCTAGCCAGTGCATGAAATATATATCACTACATATTATAAAGCAAAGATGTTTCCCGCTGTCTCTCTGTCACACAACACAACAACTTCACCGTGTTAGAACTCCTTCTAACAAGAAAAGAAAACCAACATTTCACTATAATGATTACTTACCAATACTTACAGCTTTCGCCAGGATTGTTTTTATTTATTTTCACCGATTGTTACAAAGAAATTGGAGTTTGGCTTTTTAAGCAAACCACAGACAAAATTTGTCTAGCTACTCGTATTAGCGTCTAGCGTCCACATGGACCGATTCCCCCAGATTAGATTTTTTGGCACCTTAACGGCACGTTATGATGCTTAAAAAAGACTAGATCGCTAATGAGTATAGTGAGATTCGGCCATGTTGCGAATTTTGATAGGAACTAATTTCTTGCCCTGTTCATAATTTTTAACAGTTGTGCCCCAGCTCACATGACCTGTGATTGCTGTCGAATGGACCAGCCAAAACCGAGCCAATAATTGGTTTGTTGTGAGTGAGTTACCCACAATATACCCCACCACAGGTTTACTGTTAAACTTTGAATTCAGTCGTCTTGTGTCGCTCGTGTTCTCCCAGTGTCATCGATTTGTATCGTTATGTAATATGAAGTGACTTCATTTTTGTACTTCATTTTACATACATTAGATATATTTTATTATCTATAATCAGTTTAGTGAGGGGGAAGTGTGTTTGTCGATTTTTAATAGGTTATTATTGATTAATAAAATTATCGATCACTTTTTAATCGATCGGTCGACATCTCGTATTTTGATAGGCTCAACTGCGGGTGAAGGGTTTAATCGCATATCAAGAACATAAATTGGAAAGACATCCAGCCCACTAGAGATACTTATATGTCGAAATAGAGTCGGGGCGGCGCAGTCACCTGCGGCGGCGCGGCGGCGGCGGCGGCGCGCGTGCAGCCACGCGGGCGCCAGGCTGCACAGCAGGCTGCCGCCCGACTCGCTCGAGCTGGAAGAGGAGTCCCGCGCGCGCTCGTCGCTGCAGCCGCGCGCCCCCCCCGCCCCCTCCGCCGCGCAGCCCGCGCGCTCGCAGCCTCCCCCGCGCTCCTCCCCCGAGAGCGCGTCACGCCGCTCCCCCCGCCGGGCGGCCCGCTGCGACCGCCGCGGCGGCGGGGACGCGTCGCGCGCCTCGCCCGGCGTCGCCACGGGCCGCCGCCTGCCCTCCCTCGCCTCCCTGTGGACCTTCCCGTGCCGGCGGTCGGCGGAGGGCGCGGGGGGTGCGGGGGGAAGCTCGTACTGCGTCGGGACGGATCTGCGCCGGTCGCTCGGCGGACCTTCGGATGAATGAAACGAACGTTTTCGGATTTCATAACTTTATTTATGTCGATACAAAAATACATCTACGGTTGATAATAAATAACGTGCTCGCCGGTGCTCACCCGGCGCGGTGCCTCTAATAAATACGTACTCCTTACGAAGAAATGAAATGCAGTCTACGGTGAGTAGGCTACCGAGAAGTATCGAGAGCATCATAGCAATAAATAAATCTTCAATCGTGTAGGTACAACATTGCAGTCGACGTACGTGAACGCGAACGAGCCTCGCCGTCGGAAAGAACCGAAGCCCGATCTACTCTACGTATATGGTGGAAGCGGTGCGGTGCGCAAGCGGCGGCGGGGCGAGGCCGCAGGCGGTACCTTCCGGCGGGTGCGGGCGGCGCGCCGCCACCACGCGCGCCAGCTTGATGGGGCTGGTGGCGGCCGAGCGGCGCGCGGGGGCGGGCGCGGGCGCGGGCGCGGCGGCGGGGGCGGCGGCGGGGGCGGCGGCGGGCGGCGCGGGGGACGTGGCGGCGCTGCGCATCTCGCGCGGGCGGGGCGTGCGGGCCGGCTCCGGGTGGCGCGCGCCGCGGTCGTCCCGGTGGTCGCGCAGCAGGTCGAGGCTCGGCGCGGACGCGCGACGGCCGTGCGCCGCCTCGTCGGGGGACTCCACGCTGAGGCTGCTCCGCTCCTCGGGAATCATGTCGAAAACGCGCTTGAAGCGCAAGGAGTTGGAGCGCGTGCGCGTCTCCCCGTGCGCCCCGGGCGGGGAGGCGCGGCGGGCGAGCGCGTCCGGCGCGGCGCCGCCCGAGGCCGGGCCGCCCGGGCCGCCGCCGCCCTGGCCCGCCCGCTGCTGCGGTCTCTCCTGCACCGGTACGGGAATACGGGATTTTTTATTTTTAGAATTAGGGTTAGCGTTCTCGTCGGAATTGACTGTTTCCGTGGAGCTTTGCGAACTATTGACATATTCTAGTATTTCGAGGATTTCTATGCACTTGGTGCCGTCGCGAATCTCTGACTTCTGGTATATTCTCCTGGGGCCCTCGCCCGGCGCGAGCGGCGGCCGCGCCTGCAGCGACATCTTGCCCCGGATGTGTCGCTCTGACTTGCGGCGCTCCCTTCCGATGTCATCGGAACAAGACCGGGAGGCGTCACTTTTAGTCAATTTGTTATTGTTACATTCTACGTCTTTTTTCCACAGTCTTTTGGATACGTTTTCTTCTGACTTGGCAGCTGGTAATTTATTCGACCGTTGTTTTATACGCAAACATTTATATTCATCTTGAGCAACTTTAGCAATTACGTCATCTAATATGGCATTTATAATAGCTATACATTCCCTTTCTATCTCCTTTTTAGATTTGCTAATTTCTCTCTGGCGCTGCTTTTCTAACTCACGCTTTATTTGTTTCACTTTCGATCGCCTCGCGCACTCCATGCGAAGTTCTCTCTTCCTGTGCCTCCGATACAGCCTCTGTTTAATCGTCTCGGGCATATGATCCGCCACAACAATGTTTTCTTTATCACAATCGCAATCATCGTCCTTTATTCGTACGAAAAATGATTCTCCTTTCTCTTTAGGAGACGATGGCTCGCCTTGCTGGACGTCTTCTGGTAGCAGATCCAACACGTCGATGGCCGACCGCACCAGCTCACTCCTCCTGCTGCCACTAAAAGACTTTCTCAGTAGAACAGACCGCGGGGAATTAGGGTCATCCAGACTATCTACCAGGCTCGTGCACTCTGAGCCCAAAATCTCTGCATCTTCTGACGAAGAAGTGTTTACTTCCATGGAATCAGTATGCGGGAAAGCGGAAAACCTCGGCACTACTGCGTCGGCGTCCTGCGCCTCGTCGTAGTAGTTCCCGGTGCCCACGCCACTTATTACTTCAAAGTTATCCGATTGTCTTTGAGTTTGCACTTCTATAGTGTCTGATGCGGTAAAACTACCGTTGTTATCTATGTATACGTCGACATTTGATATTTCAATATGGGAAATTTCCGGGATGCTATTGGCGTGGTTCATTTCGGGTTCGATATTTTGAAGCTCATCCTGAAAAAGTTTTTGAATTTGTTGGAGGACGGCTTTATTTACATTATCGTGTTGCGCGATATTGACAAAAGGCTCATTAGCGCACTTCTCTACCTCTGAGCGTTCTGTAGACATGTTGCTGTATCGGGCACTTTCAGCAGACGTCAGATTATTATTCGTTTCTAAACTGGGAACTTCATCGCGGATTATTTCATCGTTGCGGGAGTCCCGCAGGTTGTTGCAGTTATCTCGCCTATCTTCAATATTGTATAGTTCTTCGTTGCCAAATATAATCTGATTATTTGAGGTGGGACTTAAATGAACAATGGTGTTAACACCAGTGTTCTGAAGTTTTACTTTTATTTCCTTCTCTACGATACTGATTTTTCTGTCTGCACCCATAGATGCACTCATAGACTCCAACTGATCTGTCAATGAATTGAGACTTTCAACAAGAATATTAGAGACGTACTGGTCTATATCTATGTTTCGCTTATTTACATTTTTAGTTTTCAAGATCGGACTTCTGATCTTCGGAGCATTTAACTTATCAGGTTCGGGCTCCACGGTAGACGGAGGCTCAATATTCAACGTTTCAGACACGACAATTTCCAAAATTTCATACGACGGGGTCTCAATAGTCAGAGGCCTGTGGTAGGGCAAAATGTTACTTTCGTCATTTTCGGCGCACACCGATCTCTCGCTGACCCGGCCATCTATGTGAGCGCTGCCGGAGACTCTCGCGCTCGACTCGGGAATCGCGGCGCTAGCGGCCTTCTTCGCCGTCGGAACAGACGTCGAAAACGTGTCGGAGGAGTCGGTGAAATAGCGGTCTTCCGGAGGTTCCGACGGCGGCGCGGGCGGCGGCTCGGGCGGCAGCTCGGACTCGGAGGAGCTGGCGCCGAGCGCGTCCAACGCCGCCTCCGCCGACGAGGACGCGGGCGCGGGGCGGCCGTGCGAGCGGTAGGTGACGTCCGGCGAGGCGGAGTCGGGCCGGGGCTCGTCGCCTCCGCGGTCGCGCGCCCAGTCCAGGCGCAGGGGGCGCGGCGTCGCCCAGCCGGGCGCGTGCCGCAGCTCGGAGCGCGAGCCGTCCAGCGAGCGCGTGCCGCACGGCTGGCCGCAGCGGCACGCGCGGCACGGCGAGCCGCCCGCGCGGCCCCACAGCCGCAGCAGCGCGGACTTGCGCATCAGCTCGCGGTCGCGCCGCGCGGGCCGCGCGCCCCGGCAGCAGCCGCAGGAGCCGCGCGGCGGGGTGGACGCGGCCGACGCGCCGCTCGCCGGTCCCGCCTCCTCACCCTCCCCCTCCGACCGCTGCTGGGCCAACCTGTACCTGAAAGCGCACATTGAATTTCATCAACGCATGTCTTTGCTTTTTCGATGACAAAATATTATAAAGAGTACTTATGCTATGTATGAAGGATATGATATCCAGGATATCATATCCTTCTATACAAGTTGCATCATAATCAATAATAAATTGCTACAGTTTTTCTGTTCACATCAAGGGCGGCTGCGACGGTCCTACTTACTTTCTCATGATAGTCTCGGGCATGGAGTAGCGGCGGCGCAGCAGGCCGGGCGAGGCGGCCGCGCGGCCCGGCAGCTCGCCGCGCCACATGGCGGCGCGTGCGGCGCGTGCGGCTGCGGCTGTGCCGATGCGGTCGCCCTCCTCGTCGGCCGTGGTGGGCGCCTCGCTGCTGGCGGTGCTGCAACCAGTTTAACGGGCCTTCAGTACCAGTGGTACCGGTGTAACTCACACGCTACCGATCGCTTGCCGCCGCATGCGACGTTATGATAACTAATGATCTTAATTATGCTTATCCTTTTTTTGTATCGCTGGGAAATGCATTTACGCATCCCGCCTGGCCGCAGGCGGGATGTGGGACTCTCCAAGCAATTTGGAATACCCACTTTAAACCCAGCGCCACCTCCGTCCTCCGAGACACATTCCGACCGTGACGTCTCGACGTATGTTTTGCGCGCCGCAGCACGTCTAGGTAGTACTTACTAAATGTAGAGGCATATGGTGAGTAGTATGAAGGGCAGCGTCATTGGCAAATAAGGCAAATTCTACATTAGGGCGTTTAAGGATATCGCTAGTATAAAGCGTGTAGAGCGGTGAGGAAAGTGCAGAGCCTTGGCTCGAGGGGCGGACCGGGAGGAGGGCCGGGAACCTTCACTCTGAAATAAATAAATGAATTTGCAATAGTTGTAGAAAGTAGGTAATAAAGAGCAGAGGGAACCATGGGTGCTGCGGTGCGTGCCGCGCGTGCATGCGGGGCTAATGAGAGGCGAGAGAGCTGCGCGCGCGCCGATCGGGCGTGACGCCACGCGCACCATGGCCATGGCTCGGGAGAATTCTTTATTGTTTCTACATACGAATACGGACGAGTATATCTCGAAGATGATTTTAAAGGGTATGCAAATTGGCAGATTTTTTAATTTTATTTTAATTAAATTTTTTCTGTTTTAGTTTTTCTTATTTAGGCTGATGATATCTTAGCACATTAGCAATCGTATATTTTATTTTACACCTTAGCAGTTACAAATTTCACACGCATCGAATCAAGCACGCGGACAATCGGCTACCCTGCACCGGAGTACATGGCTACGGCACGACACGGCACGACACGGCACGGCACGGCACGACACGGCACGACATCATAACATGGCATTGTTTTGGTTTTCGCCGCGCCGGAGAACCCATATACCTCACGGCGCGCGGGTTGAAGCTAAACCGATAAAATAATGATAAATCCGTAATGAAGAGAAGCCTGAGGCGACAGTAATGCTGTCGCCTCAGGCTTCTCATATAGCCGGCGAGGTTTACTACAATGCAAAAATCTCCTTCACACTTAGCACACGAGATCGCCGAGGTCGCAGTGGATCATGGTTTGGTTTAAGTTATATTTGGAGGAAACTTACGGGTACTTGTCAGCTGACCGAGAGCCAGGGACGACGCT
Organism: Carterocephalus palaemon; assembly: GCA_944567765.1. Classification (NCBI taxonomy): domain Eukaryota; kingdom Metazoa; phylum Arthropoda; class Insecta; order Lepidoptera; family Hesperiidae; genus Carterocephalus; species Carterocephalus palaemon. The sequence continues at coordinate 19,837 of OX155656.1, forward strand.
CATCACCCGCGCCTACCGCGATACACATAGGCACTGTCGGACACTGTCGGCCACTGGTGGCGCGTGGGGATCGAGCCGGCATGCACTACAAAAATACGTGTTTGAAAGTATAGTCACTAGCAACCAGTAGCAACCAGTAACAACCGGTGGCAACCGGTAGCAAGCGCGGCAACGCGCGGCGCGCCCCATCGGTGGCTGCAGGCGGACTGACACGCCGCGCGGTCGGACTACTTTCCGATACATTTCTCTTCATTGAATTTTAATCGTCGTCATTGTCAATAGCCACAGTTATGTTATGCTACTGGTGCACGAGCAGCTGCGACGGCGGCGCGGCGGCGGCGGCGGGCCGCTCTGAAGCCGCTCCACCGGGAGGGCTGCCTGCAGCGCCGCCCCGCGCGGACCGAGCGGACCGAGCGGACCGAGCTGACTCTCCGGCCGCCAGCGTGGAATGGCTGGCTACACACACACATACACTGCTACGGAGATATCGAGTATCGACAGGGCGAACCAACGAACGCAGCGCAGCGCAGGGATAGCAGCGAGCAACCCGCGCCAGAACAAATGCTACAAGCTCATGAAGGGCTTTGCATTCCCATCTTCGACTGCTCTCGTTTCCTCAATAAAAAATATAAAAACAAGACCAGCAACACGAACGTTTTATACTTGAATCAATACAATAACTGTTTTAGCAGGCTCCGAGTACATCTCATGTACCTATTATTACCGGTTTGCTTTAGTAGCTGTCAACGACTAATCTGTCACGAGAGCTCCTTCAATCCGTACCAGGCCAACGTGTCACTGGGTGACCGGGGACGACGACCCGCGGCGGCGTGGGCGGCGGCGTGGGCGGCGGGGGCGGCGGGGGCGGCGGCGCGCGCGGTGACTCACCGGCCCTCGCTCACTACAAGTACTTGTACTATTATTCTGTGCTACAAGACGAGATGTTCCAATCCAAGATTGATATGAAAAATTAGGTACAGAAAGCAGCGCTTCAGCCGAAAATTATTATATGTTTCGCCTCCCTGCTGCTGAATTGTAATGAATGGCTGAAAGTTGTTCTCGAGGCACTGAAATATTAAGACCAAACGATGCTCCTTGATGGTCATTGTATTTGTTTATCGCGGCGAGGCGAGCCGCCACTAGTAAGGTGTGATAAGTTGAATCTGTTTCTCGGGTGTCGCGATGTCGCGGTGGAGGTGGCGTACTGCTGGTGCCAGCAACAAGTCTTGTTGTACATTACAGTTAGCCTTAACAATGCATTATTGTCCGCCGCGGGTGAGGGGGGGGTGAGGCGGGGTGAGATCGTATCGCGGTCAGCATGACATGCATGACCCACATGACAGGGAAGAGGGGCGTGCAGGCGCGCATCCTCGCCTGGGCTACCCGCGGCTACCCGCGGCTACCCGCGGCTACCCGCGGCTACCCGCGCCCGCGGCTGCACGCGAGCGCCTCACGTTTTCACTTCGCTAAGATGCTAATTCCTCTCGCTCGAGAGATCTGCATCATTAACCGTACTTACGAGATTGTTTACTATCGATATATTTAACAATCTTTTGCCAGCGACTTCTAGCGCGTGAATATCGAATTTTAGAAAATAGATTTCCGAGCGAGTTTAGGTTTCTGTCTCCCTCCGTCCCTCCGAGCATCGCAGAATAATGATGATAAAGGTGCTTATCCTCTATCAAATTGGCTCCTAAACTCCTAATTTCTCTCCCTATAGAAACCTTTTTGGGGTGAAATAAATAAAAAGGTGAAACAAATTTTCATTGATGTAGCTTTAGAAATGAAGTTTCATACAAACTTAAGCCCTTCCTTTTACCCTCTCAGGGATGGAATTTAGCAAAATACTTTCAGAGCGGATAGCTGTAGCGGAGCACAATACTGTAAACATTTCACGTTTCAGGAGCACGGCTGTGCTGCTGCGAGAGTGCTGTGCTGTGTGTCCAAGCAGTGATCAGTCAATTCATCAGGGGTTGAATTTTATATGTATTGTTTAGAATTAGATGGAGTGGTGGTAGTCGAGCGTGTTGAGAGCCGCCGAGCGACTTTGTTAGCCCGCGGCACGTGGTCGTGTCCGTGTCGTGGAGGTACTGAACCACTGCCTACTCGCTCACTAGGCTAACATGATAGAGAGCAATAAAGTAGTGACGAGAAGACATGAGGGCGGCGCGCCGCGCGTCTCTACGAGCTATAACGAGCGCCTCGCGCGTCGCGCTCTGGCGCGGAGCCAAGTACTCCTCGCAAGTAAGGTGATCAAATCCTCAGGAAAGTATATTTTAATTCTTATCATGAAACATTACCTTAATATGCAAATGATTGACATTTATTTAAGCCTTAAGACCCTAACTAATATTAATTTGGCACCCTACCTGTCTCCATCTCGAGTATTAGAACTCGACGGCTAGAGCTAGCGTGTCATAACACCGAGGGAGACACTTGGTGAGAATGGTCTTCAAAATCGGTTCGTAGTTAACTAACCTTGAAATCTAAATTGACTACACTACTTGTTCTATGGAAAAAATGTCCCGTAAGACTTGAGCAGTCCCGCGGGAACGTGCGCAGCAGTGAGGCTGCCTCGAGCGGCCGCGCGGTGCCGGTAGCCCGGTATGCGCTGCTGACTGCCGTACCGTACGTTATGTATGTATGTACTCGTGCTTAGTACATACTATCTACTCTGCAGCTACGCCTTGGCGATGTTGCTTATCTTCGGAATAGAAAACCACGTAAATGTGAGATGTACGGATACGCAGCGCAAGTGATCTTAAAGGCCAGTTCCGATATACGCGATGAGACGCGGCTGACCGGGGCTGGTGGTGATCGTGCGGGCGGGGGCAACGAGTGCAGGGGGGTGCAGGGGGGGTGCAGTGGGGGCGCGGCGGGGACGAGGGGGGTGCACTGACCGGCGCGCGCGCAGGTCCCGCGGCGGCGGCCAGGCGCGGCGCAGCAGGCGCAGCGCCCCGCGCAGGTCGGCCGCGGCGTCGCCCGCGCCTGCAGACAACCACTCACGGTTACTATCTTCTAGGATCCAGAGTATCAAAAGGCTTCTCACTTTTACTTCCGCATACCTCGGCTAGGTAGCCAAGTAATAATTAATTTTAATATATACAAATACGCTGACGTTTAGATAACCTTAGGTTAGGTCGAGCGGTAGGCTCAGATTCAAAGGCTCGATCCTATTATGATTAAAAAAAAAAAACAATCGAAATAAGCAATGAAGCGCAATAATGAATAAGTTGCCGATGAATGGGAACACAAGTATCGATAGTAATAGCATAGAGTAATGTGTAGTCCGTGGTAGTAGTGAGTTGGACATCAGCACGACCTTCACTAGCGGGCGGCGAGCGCTCGAGCGCTGCCGTGGCCTTAGCCGCGGATATTTTATTTTTAATCAGTTCTGAGGAACACTTACACCCATACCTACGTATAATTTTCAGGCACTTTTTGTAGCACATTGAATACTTAATAGAAACTAATGGTTTTCCGCAGGTGCGCGCCGGCGGCGGCGGCGGCGGCGGCTATCGGCAAGGTCATCGCCCGCCCCGGTCGGCCCGCGCCGGCAGGGCTGACACCGATACTACACGTTCAACATTCGCAGAGCGGCTTAGTGTTTTACTTACTGATGCTTACTACTACTACTGATGATTACTAAGATTAGTAGCTCAGTTTGAGTAGATAAAAATTTTCGTCTCGAAAGCGTCCGACTTTTTTGGTGACAGTAAAACTTAAGTCGTTCCTCAAATCGTTAAGTAGTGCTGAAGTACTGGAGTAAGCACGCGGACCGCGCCGGGAGGAACGGCGACCCGCGGCGGCGCAGGACAGCCGGCGGGCTGGAGCGACGTGCGGGCGGACAGCTAACGAGCAGGTGCCTCGGCATAGAAGAATTCTTTATCGTTTAGTGGAACTTCAAGAACTGACGGCCGTATGGCTGCAGTCTCGGATCTGCAGATCGGCAGCAGGCCCCCCCTCCGGTCCTCCCCGGCCCTGCCGTCACTTCCGGCCCCGCCGGCAGAGCGCGCTCCGGTCGATCTATCGGCCGCCGGCCGGGCCAATCGGTAAGCAATTAACCTAATTAGGATCCACAACAAGTACCGCCGCCCACAGACACCGGTACGACTACATAAGACAAAAGAACTTCAAAGAACAACAACAAATACATAGGTACTATGTTAAAAATTAACATCATCATTGATAGAGCACATTGAAATTGAATCAAACAAGCAGATGCTCCGCCTGACCTGGCCGTCGCATGCCTAGCGTCGAGCCCGGCCTCCCGCTGCCTGAGCGGCTCAGCGGCTCAGCCCGGCTATATTTTATAGCATTCTAAGCGTGCTCTATTTAATTCTTTAATTCGTATGTCGGCTGCAGGCGACTACATCTAACTTATATTACTCACAATCGCAACCCGCTATATCTCCCGCTCGAGCGCTCCCGTAAGACAGTGCGCGGCGATCACTGACTAAGTAAATTTGCAGTCATATTAGCTTATTTTCCATATCTCCAGTTCCGGCGCGCGGCGCGCTGAGTCACGCGGCGGGGGGAGGGTGAGTCACGGCACCGGCGGCACTCGGCGGCAGAGCAGAGCAGGCGCGGGCGAGGCGGCTCAGGTGATGCTTCGTAGAGGCCTAGGCCCAGTGAGCCCCAGTGTCTGCACTAAGTGACGTGCAGAATCGAACCAAAATGTATTTCGCAAATCGTAGACCGGCCGCCCCCTCGCGACCCCCGCGGCGCCGCCCCGGTCCTCCACAAGGGGACACTTGGCGTGCTCTATTTTTACCTCGACGCCGACGTGTAGAACTAATGGAATCTCCATACTCCATACATGAATCAATGTAAAGTGTTTGTATGCCTGATACCGAGATACCGGACCGCGGGACGCACGTCTAGCAAAGCAGACAATTGGGATAGTTTCGAGTGCCCGATGCATCTTCTCCACCAGGCAGCAAAAACTGTTTCGACAGCGTCTGAATAGGCTGCCCGTCGCGTGTAGTGGTTGCAAGAAACAATAATACAAAATACAATACAATATACCCCCGCTCTGACAATAGCGGATCTGCATTTATGCCCTGTGTGTTATGTAAAAAAATATCTTTTAAGGTATGCATTAATTGATACCGGAGCTGGCTCGTGCGCTCGTGCGGGCGCTAGCTGCTAGCTGCTAGCTGCTAGCTGCTAGCTGCTAGCAATCTCTGCAAGTGTCTCGGAACTCTCGAACGGCGAGCCCCCTGGCGACGGAGGCGACGCCCGCGTAACTACGAGTATACACATAACATAATCACCTCCCTCCCTTAGTGCGGCGCAGCCTGACCTACTCGTATACACTATATACTTGTATATCCTATAGAGTAGGTAGGCTTCCTGGCTTAGGTACTTATGACAAAGAAATACAAAACCATCTACAGCTGTAACGATAAATACTGGGTCGGGTATTCTCCTTCTCGACGACGTGACATATTATTAAAACACTCGCAGTAAAAATAAAAACAATCAGCGGTAATACTTCGAACGCTGAACACTGATATCAATATTAATGCAAGCAAGCTTAGCGATGCGATAGTAGAGCTATGTAGAGCTAACAACGCACCGATGTAACATACTGATTACACTTCATCGAGGAAATTAAGCAGGAAATTCTCAAGGCTCACCCGCTAAAATATTACCTACCTAGTAGATAGTGGAAAAATGCGCAAAAAATTAAATCAAGTCAGATTATTCCCGCTCTTCAATAAGGGAACATTACTTACAACACAAGTTTCTTTAAAATGCGAAAAACAAAATAAACTGGTTGAACCGGAGGTTGTTTGGTGGTCAACGAAGGCGCGCCGCCCCACCACCACACATCTCCCCCACTCGGCTCCTCGTGAGGTCCGGCGCGGGCGGCACCAGCACCAGCAGCCAGCAGCCCGACTCTGACTCGCGCCGGCGCCGTGCTGCCGTGCCGACAGACAACAGCACTGACCGTACAGATGGCTCCCAGCGCGGGCCGGGGCTGTCGCGCACATGTTCTGGTCGCATCCTGCAGCCACATCACATTTCGAAACAGTCGGTTGATTGTACCAAAGTTCCTTATATAATTTGACTGTTGCTGTCAATGCTTCCTCTCGATCGATTAATTACCACGATGAATGCGACTTCGGTGACCACGAGCAGGATGTTCCCGTACCGGTCATGGCCAGCAAACGTATAAGAAAGAAGCTATATAGCTAGCTGCAGGCGGCTATCGAGATACCTGCGATCGCTCGCGTGGTACTGATGCTGCCAGCCGGCCCAGCCGGCAAGCTAGTCGCAACTGCACTAAGGGTCGCGCCTGCTCTGTAACGCTATCGTTGTAATGCGGTTTCTCGTTGTACGACTGGGCCTGATCTTTTGCTTTGCTTCGCTGCGACCCATAGACGTCCCACTGTCCCACGTCTCCTCTTGCTTATTACATACAAATTTAATCTACATTGGAAGTGAGTAGTGAGTACCGTAAAGTACTTAAATCATAATATGAAGGGCATTTTAGCGTCACACGTCTCGAGCGGTGCAACCGGTTCGCCGCCGCCGCCGCGGGTGACACGTGATCCGCGAGTTGTTCTGACCGCGCTGCACTGCACATGCAGGGCGAGCCCCACTCGTGCCCACTCGTGCCCACTCGTGCCCACTCGGCGCCGGCGGGAGGATTCAAACAAGTGCATTTTGTTGGTTTCCCTTCGACGCCGGCCGGAGTGTTCCGGCCGGCCGCGCGCACTCCACTTGTCTCTTATCTCTTCTACGTCTTCATGAAGAGCGTTAAATCATGATTAGGTGCAAAATAACATCTGCTTTCAATTGAATGATGTATATGTGTGTTTTTGCAAGATAGCGAGGATGAGCCTGCAACGGAATTTCCGAGAATTCATTCATTAATATCGAGAATTTTATTCGACAATTGTCACACAACGGACACAAGTTGTTATTAACAATGTGACCTGCCTTAAACGAACGGTTACTTCCCCGCTTACATGATCAAAATGATCGATGACCTCGTGCAGTGCACACGATGGCTATCGGTTCGATACAATTTCCAAAACAGTAGCGCAGTCGGAGCCACTCGCAGCCGGAGGGCCCTACTGATACTGACTGACCCTAGCGTGAAGTGTGAAGGTGAACTTGTACATTACGCGTCTCACCTCGGCTCGCGCGCTCACTTCACTTCCCAGTTCCCGAGCGCAGCGATGTCGACGTGTCATGCATTTAGTCATTATTTAGTTCATAACTTCTAGCGGGTAATGAAGACCACGGCACCAGGTTGATGTGGGAAGAACTTGGGCGGTCGACCGAATGACGCCGGCGGGGCTGTCGGCTGACGAGCGGCTTCGAGGTTCGAGTGGCGGCTGTCGCTCTATCGAGTGGCTAGAGCTGAGACTGGTGCCGAAATAGAATGGATGAATGGTCGCTGCTCAGTTAGACCGGATTAAGAACATTCTAAGCAATTTTTTTGTTCATACTCGTAGCTGTGCAAATAAATGAATGTCCCGTTTTACAGAAATATTGTTTGTAAGCAACCACAGATATACCGATGGCTCTGTCCAGGTCGCAAGGGCTTATGGATCATAATAACGGATAAAGGACACCCGCCGAGTTTTCATTACTTACACGAGGACATGTCGACATGACGACTTCGTCCCAACTCACAAACAAAAGTGATGCCAAGTATGTATTTGACCGCTTTGGTGAAATGAAATAACAAACCATGTAAGATGCATCTGACTTAAAGAATCTTTTTTATGAAATTGCTTTATTTTTTGGGTTTTCAATAAAAATTATTTCACTTTTTTTATGTCGACTGACTCAGATTCATCTAAGGACTTAAGAGTCTAAGGATCATTTCGTTGAGAATTTGTAGTTTGTAGTTGGAAAAAAAATAGTCTAATGCCTCTTTTACCGGGACAGTACCTGCTTTACATGCTGCGGTGCCCGCGCAGAGTAATCCGATACTACATACTGAAGCTGTGTAAGAACACTAAGAATACAACGTTATCTCTTAAACAAGTTTGGCATCATACAATTGATGTCCTTGCGTAAGTTAACCTACATTTGAATATAAAGTGGAGAAATTATTGTAGACATTATTGTAGACATATTGTAAGTAGAACTTAGAGTTAGACTCCTGCCTAGACTGAATCCCTAAACTGCAGGGAATATAATTACTTCGGCATCATTTAGTCGGCCGCTCGCCGCTCGCCGCTCGCCGGGTAGGTATGTTGGCTGTTATCGGGTTTAGATTTAGAATTAATTCGCGCCGCTCGGCGACGGCAGGCGACGGTCACCCCACCCGCACCGGTAATAATGTATTGACTATTGTTTGCGCTCACGCGAAACGCTTGTCGTCAGCCGCCGCACGAAAGGACCAAGAAAAACAAACCACTTCGCAACCGAAAGAGATTCCTTGGAAAAGCTCGTCCTCGAGCCCCCCGATAGTGCGGGCTCGAGTGGCTCGACCCACCGCAGCCGCCGCGCCACCGGCCGCCGCCGACCGCAGAGGACGCCAAATCGATACGCACCGGCTCTTCGACGACCACCGCCGACCACCGCCGACCGCTGCGAGCGGCGTCCGAGCGGCTCCGGTGGTACTGCAGTCGGGAACCGCCGCGCTCGTCGCGTAGATCAGCTGACTCGCGGCCGACCGTTGTTTACAAATAAGGGAACGAGTTCTGCTCGAAATTCGAATTCGGAGGCGCGCTCTCTCCCAGGCGGGATTCTGGAGCCGCGTCGCCGCTACGAGATGCCGAGGCAGGTGGCGCTGCGCGCGCTCGACGGTTCGACTCGCGTGCGGCGCGCCGGGGCGGCCGTGTAACACTGACTGACCACACCACACCGCACTCACCACCGCGCCGCGCGCCCGCTCGCTGGCCGCAATGGCCCCGAAGCTGCGAGTTAGCCCTCGGCTGGACAACTGGGCTGCTGCTGCTCGAGTTAGGACTCGAGCCACTTGCTACTTGCATTCCTGGCATAGTAATAGAAACTCTTCTTGCAGGCGGTTTATAGGACTTTCTTTGCATTTCATAGGTAGTTACCACAGAACAGATATCTGTTCTGTGGTAGTTACAGTGGTGCTCAGATGAATAAAAAAATCATCTGAGCAGTGGTGGTCATATAATTAGAAACACTTCTTATGAATAAAGTATAACCACAGAATACCATAATAGTGTATAACTTCTATGTAGGTACTAATGTTCGTTAAAAATAAACACATTCAACAATTAATAGTCATGGAATAATAGGTATAGCCAGTCAAATAAAAAACTCAATAAATGCATAAAATATAAAACATACATACTAATGTATGTATGTTTTATACTTTTGACACAGAATAATAGTTCAACTTTTGATTACAAAAAGAGTCATAAACATGTAGAAATTTATTTTCTGTTACTGGCCGCTTGGTTGGACGCCTAATTAGAAACATTTAAAAAAATAATCCATAGCTCGTTTTTTTTTTTAAATTGGAGAATAAAATCATATTACTATTAATTCAAAAATAAATCTGAATTTTATTTTGTTCAAAATGGGCAAAAATTGTGATGCGTCAAGCGGTTGCACGTGCAGACGTTACTGTTTGTAAGTACAGTAAGTACTTAATAGTACATTATGATACAAGTGCGGTAAGTTGAAAATTACAGCCGAGGCGATATTGCTAGCCCGAGCCGTAGGCGAGGGCTACAAGAAAGCAGAGGCTGTAATTATCAAAGCGCACGTGTGTCATACGACGTTTTATAACATATTTGCGAGGAAATAAATTAATAAATTCATCATTACTTGATGACATTTTCAAATAAAAACAATGCAACGAAAAGAAAAAGCGCGCGGATTAATTTTTACTTGTTCACAAAACGATGCGCGCGCATCAGCACTTTTTTTTTAAGGCAAAGACACAAAAACAGCCAGTATTACTAATAAAGTAAATTAATATTTTTTTGTTTTTGATACAGATAAATTATTGTAATTTATTGTCAAAATTAATTAAATTAAAGAATTAATTGTTTATTTTTTATATTTTATCTCCCAAAGTTAATTTTATTCATAAGATGTTGACCACTTTTCTGACATAAAAACTCTTTGCTAAGATTGAAAAAAGTATCGTTCGTTTTAGACGAAGCATCTTGCTTGATAAACCGTGAACTTTTTAAAAAGAAATCATTACTTACCGCACAAGTGCGTTTTACTTTACATTACCGCACAAGTGCGGTAATGAGATACATTACGATATTGAAATTGGTGTAATAAGAGACTCTTTACGAGCAAATGTGTTATAAACTACATTATATTATTCCGTGATTCTGTAATTTTGCGATTTATCTCGAATATTATACTATTATATCGAGTTATCGTTTAGGAGAGACCTATTTATTAGGCATTATGTGCGGCTTTTGTAAAATCTTTTCTCAGGATTTTTCAATACCTAGTCTTAAATAAATAAATAAATAAAAATAAATATTTCTAGCGCGGCGGTGTGGGAGATACATGTTTAATGGCTCAGTGCTCAGTCTTCATTCTTCCAGCCAATGTACTGCTTGAACGTTCCTCTGGCCGCTCGGTGAAGCCTGCTTGGGAAAGTTCTTATTACCTACCACTTATTACCGCTGCATTGTCATGAGTCGCTGATTATCTACAAAATTTTCTAAATAATATACGGAATATGAAAAACAAGACAGTAAAACAAGGACAACAAAAAGTACCGTCTTACTTATCTAGCTACAGAAAGTCACGTCACGCCATGTGGGGTGGTGTTGCCCAGCCCCAGGGAATGGCGTGAGGAAGGTTTCGATATGGAGCAGGTGGCGATTAAAATTAAAATAGACCCTCGCGTGTGAGAATGCAGTGGCGAACTAATTGCCGCCATGATAGCTAGCGCGTGCCGCACGAGCCGCACGAGCCGCGTGAGCCGCACGAGCCCAATCCGACGCGGAATACCAACCGAGTGATAACGTTAAGCCGTTATGCATTTGATAATGTATCAGTATCAGGGAAGAATGAGAGGTAATCAGGTGACCGGCTACACCTAATTAAGCTAGGTACATCAGCATTCTCGTTTGACGGACTCAACGTAATAACGAACAGTGTTTTTGCTTTACATATTAATAGACCAACCAGCGTTTTTTAAACGGTACACACTCACTCCCCCACGGTAGGCCCACGCCTTCTGTATGTGGGGTATCCACCTTAAAATCGGCGGTGGCCTTTCTCAGCGTTTGTGGAGGGCTCCGGGTCTCTGTTAGAGCACGCAGCGATGCCCCCAGCGCTGTGCTTATGACAGGCTCGTCTCGTGACGTCATCCCTCATTCGTCTACATCTACAACGTCGTGCAGCCATACACGACGTCGTCTTCCCGGGTCCCGGGGGCACAGGATGGACGGTTCGAGCTCGCACACTCGCCCGCAACCTCAAAAACCCACTTTTAGTCGCCTCTTACGGCAGGCAGGGGATACCGTAACACTATTCAGGTCCGAACTGTGGCGAGCACACACAGAAACATCACAATTTAACATCCATGACCCAGTACAAATATTTATCTACGTATACGAAATAAATATCTGCCCCAACCGGGAATCAAACTCGGGACCCGCTCGGCAGTCAGTCCCTCACCACCGCGCCACGGAGTCGTCACGCGGGGTAGTTAAAAAAAGAACTAAAGTTAAAATTCACCCGTCTTTATTCAACTTATCATTTTATTTTACAATCTACCAAACAACCGCGCAGAGTCCTCTGTCCGCCGGGCGGCGCACTACCTGCACCGCTCGCGCCTCGCGTCAGTCCACGTCAGTCAGTCAGTGGATGACTGGGTGCGCGACTGCGCCCTGACGCGATAGATGTCACTAAAGGAACCGAATAATTAGTTAACATACCAATAAACCATAAGCCAAGGGAATTAAATTTAAAAACATTGATTTTCTTTGAAATTTTCCCAAACTGTTTCAGCTCGACTTCATTGGTGACTTTTGTATCTTCGCTGCTATTTCATTTATTACGTTACCGGGGACTATTCAGACACAATAGTAGTTTTATTTATTGTAACTACGTGGTAATTACTTCTAAGGCGTTCATAGCACGCCACTATTTGCTATTGTGTTAAATAAAATTCTGTAAGAAGTTAACCGGATACTTAGGCACATAAAATAAAACTTTGCTTTCTTACACTGTGGTTGTCTCTACAATTTCGGGAATCACTTGACTTCGCATTAAAACGCAGGGCATATTGTTCTGTTGGCATTGCGCGGCGGCGACCGTCCGTATCGCGCCGAGCGCCGCCGAGCGCCGCCGAGCGCCGCCGGGCGGGCGAGCGGGCGAGCGGGCGCGGTGGCGGGGGGAGGCGGGGACTCGGGGAGCCTCCGCGCCGCTCCGCACTCCGCCGCACTCTGCCGCACCGCTCCGCCCGATAGCCGCGTCGCGTCCGTACGTGACCTCGCGAACATCGCTCCGATAGGGACCTAAATACTCGCACCGACTGAACGAATGGGTATTGTGATACGTCAGTTTACATTGCGTTTTAATCTGAATACTTAATACGTCGATCCATAAAACACGAGACAGTAAATTTCAACCGGCGCGGCGTGGCGAGTTTGTGTAGAAATATATTGTCATATTTATCTTCGAGCTTCATCGACAGCGCTCGGATCGTGTCGTTACGCGGCGCGGCGTGGGCCGGGCCGGGAGCGAGAGCGGGAACTACGGGCGACGCCGGCGCTCGAGGAGAGGGGACGATGAGGAAGAACATCCTGCAGGAGATCCACCCGCTGGCGCTGATCCGCGAGGTGGAGAAGTGGCCGGTGCTGTACCAGAAGGACAGCCCCGAGCGCGCCAACGTGCACCTCAAGAACAAGATGTGGCTGGAGGTGGGGCAGGCGCTCTTCCCCGACTGGGCCTCCTACGCCAAGCCCGTGCAGGAGCTTAAAGGTGCGTGCGTTGACAGCCGTGCAGCCCTTACGGTACTACTTCCTCGAAGGGGTAGCCGAGTGTGTGTGTTCACGCAGTACAAACACTTTTGACCAGCTATGCTTAGGTCCCATGTATATAATAGGCAGTGAACCTCGCTCGCGATCGTCCGTCGGATTGGACCACAGATCAGAATTTTATCTGTTTTGTGGATTGGACACTAAGCCCTTCGGCGATCCGATGCAGCCAGGCTGTTATTTTGTTTAATATTTTCAATGGTTGTTTCAGTTCAGGAGCTGACGCGCAAGTGGCGCAACCTGCGCGACACGTTCAAGCGGCACGTGGAGCTGGAGAAGCGCAGCCGCGAGAGCGGCACCGCGCTGAAGAAGAAGAAGTACGTGTACTTCAAGTACATGCTGTTCCTGCTGCCGCACCTGGCGCCCGCGCCCGACGCGCCCGACCTGCCCGAGCTCGACGAGTACTTCCAGCGCCGCCCCGCGCCCCCCGCGCCCCCCGCCGCCTCCGCCGCCCCCGCCGCCTCCGCCGCCTCCGCCGCCTCCGCCGCGCCCGCGTCCCGCCGCCGCGCGCGCGCCGCGCCCCACGCGCCCCACGCGCCGCCGCCCAAGGCTCGCCGCGCCGACGACGACGCCGACATCGACGAGGACAGGCACTTCCTCCTCTCGCTGGTTCCCTCCTTCAAAAGAATGAGCGACGACGAGAAGCTGATAGCCAAGATGAAGATCCTGAAGGCGATCCGGCAGGTGAAACGCGAGGCGCGGCCGCCCGCCGCGCCGCTCGCCGCGCCGCGTGACCCCGTCAAAGTAGAATTCCTCGACGTGGAATACGCGCATGACTTTGACGCCGACACCGACGCCGACGCCGACGCCGACGCCGACGCCGACGCCGACAGCGACTGCAGCGAGGGGTAACCGGGACTATTGATGCGGTACGAACCAGGAGAATGTGTATGATCCGGTAAAACCGTTTCATCCCCCTTGTTGCCCTTTGAAAATGGGAGTGATTTATTGATTTGTTTATACCTTGTAAAATAACTATGATAGATAAGTAAGCGGTCGTTTCTAATAGATAAGTTACAGTTAGGTAATTGTTTAAGAGATTTAACTCATATAAATATTATGTGCATCAACCACATCAACCGATGCATCACGATATCGCTCGCCGACCAGTTACTGTGGTCTGTGGAGATTCTGTTCGCTGAATTGGGAATAGATGAACCTTCGTAAGAACTCACGTTCGCCGGTGCTGCGTGCCCGTGCGTGCCCGTGCGTGCCCGTGCGTGCATGTGCGTGCATCTGCCTCGCCTGCAGGACGTGCCTGATTTCTCGGTTTCTGCCTTAGTTGTCTTCTCCCTAGTTAATTTAATATAATATTTTGTATCTTAATATCCCCTTTCAATGTAATATCTTGTGTAGGTAGGTACCTACCTACCATTTGTGTGAATGAGCGATGAACTTGATTTGCATAAATAGCTTTACGTCATAGAAGAAAAAGCTTTATATTTTGAATACATCTATTTTGAGTAAATAAAAAATAAAACAGATGAAATTCCACTTGATTTTATTATTCACCGGTGTCTTCAAGTAAATGAAACAGTTTCCTAACATGTTACATTGGAATCACAAGATTTTAATTAATATTTTAAGACAAATTACTTAGCCCGGGTCAGGTAGACCGTAGTCTATGATCTATCCTATGCTATACCTTTTTTATATATTTTGTAGGTTATCATCCAAACGATACTATTATCAATGTTTTGAATGGTTTTCATCCAAGGAGGCGCGACTATTTTTTGATTTCGAAGCCGGCGGACGCCACGGGAGGTGACGGGAGTCTGCGTGAAGCTTCAGTATAATGTAAAGCTTCAGTCTTTCGCTAGTGAGTTAATGTTGCGTTGACATAATGTATTTTCTAATGTTCCGATGAAATAAGAATTACGCACCACGAGTAATCCGACCTTTTGCCATCAAATGCAAACAAACCTATGTACTTTGCCTTTGTGGTTAATTATTTTGATGATTCAATCAGCGCGATTTCATGGCGTTAATGCAAGTAGGGTCTCTATCGTGCTTTATGTAAATCATTGTCATAGTCATAGTCATAGTTAGTTAGTATTTCTTTTACAATCAGTTTTGACAATGAATACACCAAAATCTGAATTAGACATGATTTTATTTTCATGATAGGTACTACTTTTAATTAAATAAGGGCTTTTGTAGTTTTACAGTGAAACCTAACTTTAGACCTTGTTTTATAATCAGGATTACATATCATCATTATCTCAGAATACAAAACTAACATATTCTGAGATCATTATATACATTATTTTCTTTGCTATTTAAAGTTCAAACTCATGCATCCTCAACACTCAATTTGGCATCACGAGCCGCGGGCAGGAGAACCAGAGCTGAGCCTACAGCTACCGAGGGGCGAGGGGCGAGGGGTGAGGGGCGAGGGGCACCGGCGATGTTTATTGTTATTTTTATTTTTTTTAAATTATTATTATTAGTTTCTATAATTGGATTCAATGTTTAGCTGCACTAACGAATTAGGGAGGCCTGTGATGTTGTGTTAAGCTTGTAAATAAATAAATAAATAAATAAATTGTAGTAGAGCCCTTATGTAGCTTGAGGAACATTTGCATCGGTATTAGCGTCAGTCAGATGTCGAGCAACACCCGTAGGATAATGAAAAATAAGTTATCGTTACGATCGTACGAACTGGAGGCGAACGAGTCACGGCAACGTCATGCGGTAGTTGGCGACGAGCAGTGCGCAGTACGAGTGCAGCAGCAGCGCGGCGGCCGCGCCCACCGCCGTGCCCGCCGCCAGCGCCGCCCGCCCCGCCGCCGCCGCCGCCGCCGTGCCCGCCGCCGCCAGCGCCAGCGCGCCCGCCGCGCCCGCCGCCGCCAGCCACAGGTACGCCTCGCACAGCGCGTCGCTCTCCCACCGAGCCGCCGCCAGCGCGCTCGCGCCCGCCGCCGCCAGCAGCGCCGCCAGCGCGCCCAGCCCGTACCGCACCGCCGCCGCGCCGCCCGCGCCCGCCGCCAGCGCCGCCGCGCTCGCGCCGCCGCCCGCCAGCGCCAGCGCGCCCGCGCCCGCCGCCGCCGCGCGCAGCGGCACGCCCCCGCACCCCGCCCGCACCGTCGGGCACTCGTCCCAGATGTAGCCCATAGCGAGGCTTCCGACTTGACAGTAGGCCAGTAGGACAGTAGTTGACTTGACAGATTTGACAGTCGTCGTAACTGACACGTGACAGACGGACGTTCGGTAGGACGGGTCGACGAACTTTGATTTTTCAATTAAAAATTGATGGCACGCATAGTCTACTATTCAGCCGAGTAAAAAAAAAAGAGGAATCTGGCGGCACTCACCCTCGACGGTCCTCCTCACGAGCGCGGTGAGCATCCGCTGCACGCTGGAGAGGCGCGCGCGGCGGCGGCGCGGGCGGGGCGGCGCGCGGCGGCAGCGCCCGCCGTGCCCGCGCGCGTCCTCCGCGGGCAGCGCGATGGGCGGCAGCGAGAACCTCTCCCGGGCGAAGGGCTCCGGGCGGGCGCACAGCGCGAGCGCGGGCGGCGCGGGCGGCCGCAGCGGCGGCAGCAGGCGGTGCACGGGCGGCGGGCGGCGCGCGCGCCCCGAGCCCGCGCTCGAGCTGAACCACACGTCCGCGGACAGCAGCGAGGAGGACAGCGTGTCGCGCCCGAGGTCGAGCGCGAACGCGCGCGGCGCCGCGGGCGGGTCGCGCGCGCACGTCCACATCGGCGAGGACGAGTCGCAGTCGTAGGCGTCGGTGTCGGAGCGAGCGGGCGCGGGCGCGGGCGCGCGAGCGGGCGGCGCGGCCGGCACGGGCGGCTCGGGCGCCAGCACGGCGACGGGGTGCGCGAAGTAGAACACGCACAGCGGCCGGCCCTGCGCGCAGCGGAACGAGAGGTGAGCGACGGTGCCTGGCGCTGGGCGCGGGTGGCGCTAGTGGCGCGGGGAAGGAAACGCACCCGTGGACTACTTGGAACAGGATTCTGAGTAAAAATTACAGGAACGCTTATCACTAATGCTGGAATCGCTAACACTAAAACTGCTACAACTATGTTACCAACAAATAACAATCCATGCAAACGATAGACCTTTTATTTTAGGTCGCAGTTATCGACGTTAGAGCAGTGGACGCGGTGGCCGAACTCATCCATCCTTCCTCAAAATGATAATCAAACGAAATGATCAAATAAATTATGTACCGAGAGTAACATCCTCTACATAAAACTCCCTGCACTGTGCACACTGTGCAGGCCGCACCGGGCAGCGCGAGCCGCAGCAGAGGACGTTAGGTACGTGTATACGGGCGAGCCAACAGTGAAGCAGAATACAGGCGGGACCGGCGGGACCGGCGGGACCGACACAGTACGTAGAGTGGAGCAACGTGCCTGCAGGTCGGCGGTGGAGGTGCCCGCGTCCGCGCGGCCCGCCATGCTAGCGCGCGGCCCGCCCGCACTGCGCCCTCCGTCTCGCCATGCTCCGGTATGATTCACAATAACCTAACACACTTTATTCGAAGCACAACGGGTCAGAACAGAGCAAACATCGACACTCCAACGGTTCCTTGTTTGTCGTGAATGTCGTGGTTGTGTACGCGATACGCGGACGCACTCGGGGGCGACCACGCGCCACGGCGAGTACGGCGACCGGGCGCGGCGCGGCAGCTGAATGGAGTAGGCTTGCGGCGGGCGGCGGGCGGCGGGCCGGGCGGAGGCTGGTACCGCCGCCGCCAGGGCTGGACTTGTAGAGGTGGTAGAGCCTCTATGGAACCAAATGGCTCTTGAAAGTCTTTGCATGCCCTACCACCGCCCCCATGGTGCCTAGTAGGTACCACCATCCTAGTCCCTAGTCCATATCTGGTCGGTCACATGTATGCTTTTTTAAAAAATAGCAAACGAGCTTGCAGCACGACCCGTCCCGTCGCACATGGCGACTGGAGGTCCAGGTGAGCTGCTCGTTTACTATCTTTAAAAAAAAACATATTAGAGACCAAAACGTGATCGAGTAAGCGGTGGCCGCCAGAATAGACAAGCCGGTGGAGTCCGGGGCTGGGCGGGGGCTGGCGGGGGCTGGTGGGGGCGGGCGGCGCAGGGCGGCGACGTCACCGCCGGCGCGGCGGCCCGCGGCGGAACTAGGCCGATGTCATGTCACCGGGACTCCCGGGAGCTGGTCGATCCCATGACTCCCAAATACCTAAGCAGTCCATGAAATAGGTGAGGTGTCGGTGACATGTGTCCCGGCGCCGCCCGGGAGCTGGCGTGCGGCAGCAGCGCCGCCTCCTCTGCCGCCGGCCTCCCGATGGCGTTTTGGAATTTTTGAACGACGTTATTGTCACACAACATTTTGTACTCAGACTACAGATACCGAGGATACCAAGAGTTCCTAATCTGAGATTTAGTATGGATATAGCTGAGGCTATGGCTTAATTATGTTATGGCTTTGCTTAAGGCAAAGAAATCGGAGTATTGAAACAGATTGAAACTATCTATGTCTTTTTGATATTTCTAGTGTTCATTGTTAGCCGGCAAATAGGTGGCAATAGGCTCAACACCAAAAATTGTAGCTGCCTTCTAACAGCTCTGATGTCTTCTAACAGCTCTGATGTCTTCTAACAGCTCTGATGTCTTCTAACAGCTCTGATGTCTTCTAACAGCTCTGATGTCTTCGTTCACGCCACCCTCGCCGCCTCTCACAGAGGCTCACACGCTACTGATGACTAGAGAGTATGTAGGCTAGTTTTTTAAAACAAAATTCTGTCAATGGCACCAATCATCACAAGTTATAATGCGCTTTATAAAACTAATTCTATCAATACAGTATGGCTGCTGGTGAGTAGTGGTGAGGGCAGACGCGCCTGTATATCCGGATCAATGCATACGTTCACTTTAAAATTAAAGAAAACAATAGCGCCGGTGCAACCGATTATTCGCTCTATTTCTGTGGATTACAGACTAAAATTGAATAAATACGCTTAACGTAACACTTGGCGGTACGGGAGGATGACGACACACTATTTTTCGTATGTGTAGGCGTTCATCGATTTATACGACGTTATCACGTCAAAACTTCAGACGTCACGTCAAAACTACTTTCTTCCTAATTTTACCAACTGATTTTCCATGATAAAATTATTAAATATGATTTGATTAATATGCTGTCATAATCCATACTAATATTATAAATGCGAAAGTAACTCTGTCTCTCTGTCTGCCTGTCTGTCTCGCTTTAACGCCAAAACTACTGAACCGATTTAAATGAAATTTGGTACCCAAGTAGTCTAGATCCTGATCCTGTCCCCTAGTCATTTATAAAATAACACTCGTACATGCGAAGCATACGTGGTGGACTGCATGCACATAATCTGCTTTATACGTACGTACATTACAAGCGCTAAGAACCAATTTGTTGGCTAAACAATAACACACATGGGCCAGACACACGTGACACGTCCACACGTGGGCGACGAGGGCCGCTTAGCTTTCAGACTTGTTTCAGATGCACTCTAGCTACGACATTTAATAAAGTGCCTTTGACAGATGCGTATGGATGCCATGCTCGCTCACTATTGCTCACGATGGAGGATACTTCATTGATTAATTCATGCGGAATGCTCTCAGAGATGGATGGAACGCAGTGGCTGTTAGATTGATCTAAATTGAATTGAGTGCCTCCACGAGACCACGCACTGACAACACTAGATCGGTAGATATCATAGCTAGATAAATTCAGATGACGAACTATACAACCTAATTAACTCGAAAATAATTATATCTACGTTGTGGATTTTTTTTGTCTCAGGCTTAAAAATCAAATAGCAATAAAAGCGACCTTCTAATTTTATTCCTTAACCGACTTCTAAAAATGGTGGAGGTTCTATTTCTTATATCTGGTCCACTATAGTCTATAACCAAACCTTTTATTGTACCTACTAAATGACTCCTTAGATTTTCATAGCGTCTAGTGCAGCAGTTCCCAAGCCGGCGCGCAGCCGCAGGCCGCAGCCGCAGGCCGCAGGCCGGGAGCGCGGCTCGTGACGCGCGCCGAATTAATTACAGGCGCGATCCCTAGTGAAGTAGTGAGTCTCTGGCTCGCGGGGTTAATGCCCTCCAAACATCCAAGCTGTAATCAGTGAAAATATGGTACAAGTACAACAGAATATTGGCTAGTTTATGTGAAACAACTTGAAATAAGTCATCAGGCTCACTTCTTCATAATTTATTTATTTGTAGATAATTAACGTAACAAATCTTCTGATCTTGTTCCATAGGTACCTTATTATTGATAATAGGAATCCAAATCTTTATTTTTAGTTCACAAACACGTCATGTTTACTTCTTCACGTCTTTGTATGTAGATGTGCAATGTAAATGTCTATCTATAATATACTATGTCTATAATATAAATTGTATAATTATAATATAAATAACAATAATTTTCAAAATATGACATTAATTACAATTGATATTCTTCTTTCTGACGAATAATCTGTTTGTGATATCGAAATTACTTTATTTAAAAAAAATTAAGGGAACATCTCTATTGGTGGAGTTAACGCATTAGAGCAAGCAGCAAGCAGCATGGTAAAGTATGCTCCAGACATCCCATAACTGTGGCTGCAGCAGAGACCCGTGCCTGTGGGACGCCTGTTGGTCGTACCTTAGTGTTTAGTGATAGCTTAGCCAACTACTCTTAATATTACACAAACCACAACTTTTGGTAAAATTAGTACTGAATTGTTTTGTTTGTGATAGCCGCAAAAGCATACTCAGCAGTTAACGCTTTGAGCGCTCGTAGTGATTCCCGCCTTTTTGACAGTTGCCTGTCGCATAATGAAGCGCGAACACGTACCGTAGCGTATCATCGAAGCGGAAAACACGCGAATCGCGCGCGTACACATATCGAGTGACCAAATTATGTGCATTTTTGGTTTTATTATAAATATTGCCAGTGGTACCATATACGAAGTTATTGAGGTGATATAGGTTCGCGACAGAGTTCCATGTCAGTGATTATGATAAAATATATTTATTACTATGAGACTTCTGTTCCACATACATGGTGAAGCATTCACGATTAGATAAAATTAATATCGATTTATTATTTATTTGTCATCTACATGTTTGGCTGCTGTCATGAACGTTAAATATTGTTAATTACTATAGGTATTCTAGTGATGCAGCTATTACTCTTATACATATTACTAATTTCATGTAAACTTACACTTAGGTACGTCATTGAGTCAAATTTAGAGGCAATCATTTCACGTATTCAGTGTCATCATTCATCAAATTATAAAAGTAAAAATGTACCTATTTACAATAAATTAGACGCATAAATTCGTAGAATTTATAGATACTACTCAAATATGTAGTTCTTTGACAATTTACACATTTTTGGATTTAGAAATATAAGTAACTTCTTACCTAAATTATTTTTAATTAGGTAGTTAAATAACTAACTTTTCGACTGTCATGTGTGTACCTACACTTTATTAGAAATGAACTAAAACTTCTTTTTTTAAACTGTACAGTGGTTTAGGCAGGTGCGACACGAATTTAAACGCAAGTTTGCAGTATAACCACAGAATTATTATAGTACAAGTAGTATAACCAAGAAAGCACATTTAACAAATTTAATTTAAATCAGATATTATTATGAGGAAAATAATTGTATGATTGATTCACAAGGAAAATTACATCTAACACACTTAAAAACAGGGTGAAAACATTTTGTTTGCATCGTGACATCAACTTTGGTCAAGGATTGAACCCGAATCATTGGGTCCGTCAAGATCACTGACCAACACGCTAGGACTATGGAAGTTACGGAGTATGGAGCCTTACGGTAAATTTCATCATCCGGTATGAACACTGCTAGGCAAAAGTAAAAAAGAAATGAGATTACAAACATTTTTCTGTTCGTGTTATTGAAAAAAAAATTAAGTTATTTATCATGCTATGTATTTGCTGGCCTGAGCCTTTGGCTGAGCCAAACTCTATTGAACGACTAGTAAATTGCACATTGAATAAGTAATAATCAGTGTTATAATAAATTAGCTTAGACAGTGTGCTAAGTGTGTCAACAAACAATGGAAGCGTGGGCCAGCGGGCGCCACGGCCTCGCGTCGCCCTCCACACCAGTCCACACTCCCCGCCCCGCCGCGCACTGGCCATGGCTGCGGGCATAGTATAAACTCTTTATACTATGCTGCGGGCGTGGGTCACGTGGGTGACGCCGGAACGCCGGAACGCCGGATACCATCTGATACAGGCTGTGTTGTTGTAGTTATGCCCTCGTGCACCTGATACTCGTCATTTAGGCTTCAATCACAGATAACCTCCACTACATACACTCGTGCTGTAGCGGTGTTAAAAAATACAAAACTGTTTGCTTTTAGGTACTAATAAAGTCTAGAGAAATAAGGTTTTAACAATCACTACGTATTATAAAATAAAGTCGCTTTCAGCTGTCTGTCTGTCCCTATGTATGCTTAGATCTTTAAAACTACGGATTTTGATGCGGATTTTTTTAATAGAGTGATTCAAGCGGAAGGCTTATATGTATATAACCATATAAGATTCATAATAATAATATAGTAGAGAAACACTGATAATTTTTTGAGGTTTCTAATGTGATGTCGTGAATAAACACATTTTTGTGCTTACATTGCAAACGCTGGCTGAGCCCCACGAGATAAATCAAAATACGTACATAATGTACTACAGTATTGTACACCTTAAAAAGGTTTACAAAAAAGTCCGCCATGGTACATATACTCGTATGTATGTCTATCTCTTAGGATAATCCACAATAACCATTTTTTATCCTTTACTTTTTACGAGAAATAATGGCTTATTTACGAAGCGGTTTTAAGCAATACAGCATTAATCCTTATCCAATTAATTACCTTAAACTTAAATACATTGTGCATTTAATAAAGATCAATTTGGCCCTTTACAGTATGTAATTTAAATGTGCTATTGGTACAATATTCAAATTATACGAATGTCCAGATCCGTCAGCTGTTTGTGTTGTTGTATCGATAGTCGGTTAAAATAAGCTGAAATGTCAGTTATACATAGCCTCCAGCGTCGTCGCCGAGTCCTGCGCGGGCTGCGGGCGAGGCGCGGCCGTGGCGCGGGCATTGGCGGGCATTCGCGGCCATTCGCGGGCATTGGCGCGGGCGCATTGTTCGGGCTATTGAAAATCCTTCTAAAATCAAAACCGATATTGAAAATGCGTTGAAAGGTTTTTCATAATGTTAAATACAGAGGTGGTAAATATCTTGAGTCGCATACTTTCATTCACTTTTTTTTTTTCATGTTAATTAAATTCATTTACTTTCGTATACATTATCATATTATTTTTAACTCTCTCTGTATGTGTTTTATTCAACAAAATGTCATTAGGTACTTGTCCCTTCGCTAATTACAAATCAAATTAAAAACACATTTCCCGCCGTCTAGTGTCTTATGGATTTTAAATATTTCCGTAATCAACGACGGCATCGACGCCGACGGTATGATATATAAATTCAAAGCATGCACATATTTTTAATAATTTCACATTGTTTCCCATAAGGTTGTTTGTTCGCTAATATTATCTAATCTATATTATAAAAATGAATCGCAAAATGTGTTGGTAAGCGCATAACTCAACAACGCCTGGACCGATTTGGACAATTCTTTTTTTAAAATGTTCGTTGAAGTTCAAGGATGGTTTTTACGGCGAGAAAAATTTGAAAATTCATCCCCTAAGGGGGTAAAACGGGGGTGCAAAGTTAGTATGAAGCTTTGCCGTTTTTGAAGTTAGTGAATGTGTAACGCGAGCGAAGCTGCGGGCGTCCACTAGTCTATATAATAAAAATGAATCGCAAAATGTGTTGGTAAGCGCATAACTCAACAACGCCTGGACCTATTTGGCCAATTCTTTTTTTTAAATGTTCGTTGAAGTTCAAGGATGGTTTTTACGGCGAGAAAAATTTTAAAATTCATCCCCTAAAAAACGGGGGTGCAAAGTTAGTATGAAGCTTTGCCGTTTTTGAAGTTAGTGAATGTGTAACGCGAGCGAAGCTGCGGGCGTCCACTAGTATTAAATATTAATCTAACTAATATGTGTACGCTTTGTTTAATGTGACGTTAATCATTCTCATGCAACGTCAGAAACATCTGTTTTCTTAATATCATCATATCATATCATAAGAGCTTCAAAATAAGAAGGCTTTTTAGAGCAAAGCACTTCGGATTAGTGGGGGGGGCACGTTGACCTTCAGCCATGCGGCGCGACGCCTGCGCGGGCGCAGGTATTGCAGGTAGGTAGTGAGGTCTAGCTGCTTTCTTCAGTAGGTAAATCTGGTTAGGTAACTTGACATTACTGTAATTTTATGAAATAAAATTATTTCTTTTCTGAAAGATAATTTTCAATATTGACACCTAATTAAGTAATATCTGAAGTCATGTCAGTAATAGTCAGTACTCGGTAGGTCGGTAGCGCCTTCCTCTGCCGCTCACCGCTACCACATAAGTACTACCGCTTATCTTATCAGATAGTAGGCGATAACACTGTTTGACTTTTGTAACATAACTTCAGTTGCATTCCCATATGCATCGTAGAGGTACTAAAGAATTGTCACTGTACCATAGGCATTCTGTGACTGTACTTACGAGACAGGCAAGTCCAAACAAACAAAGAGCAAACATAATCTTCTCCGGAATTTAAATAAAAATACACTTTAATTCTGAGTATTGAGCATTTATATCTATATACCCGTCTAACGACTTCAAAAACGGCAAAGTTTCATACTAACTTTGCACCCCCGTTTTACCCCCTTAGGGGGTGAATCTTTCTTAGTGCTCCCCTACGTTATAAAAGGAACCCCTGTGCAAAATTTCAAGTTTCTAACCCTTATAGTTTAGGCCCTGCGTTGATATGTCAGTCAGTCAGTCAGTCAGTCAGTCAGTCAGTCAGTCAGTCAGTCACCTTTTCCTTTTATATAGATAGATTTCTTAGAAATTACCTACACTACGTACCTACTTTTTACTAAACTTGTACATAGTATGTATATTCATGCTCTTTAAAAAAAATCATCAAATCCATTCTGTAATACGGGACTTACACGCGACAGTGCGACAAATACAAAGCAAGAAAAGAAGAAAGATTTAGAAATTTAGAGGAATTGACAACCTTCTCGTTTTGAAGTCGGTTACAAATTCGTCGTACGATAGGTACCTACTACATAGAGGTACTAGTAAAGCTCAAGCACTGCAATATAGCTACAACTGCAAGCCAGCCCCATCGGGTTAAGGATGCAAAGCCGCGTCTCAAGGTGAACCACGCGTCCGTCTCGAAATAACCGAGATAGCACCGAATAAAATAAAATAAATAAAATTGCCCGCGCTGACCACGCCAACATCGCGCCAAAATCGCGCCAACACCGCGCCAACATCGCGCCAACATCGCGCTCCGCCGGCGAAAGTGAACCGCCGACTTGCAATAAATATTAAGTTCAAACACGATTATCAATTTTATTTATAAAATATCGCACGCACTTGCTAATTTTCTAGACAGATACTAGGTAAAGATTATTAAAACAATAAGGCAAATTAAATAATTACTTTAAATGCATAGATAGAATAATGTACAACGTCTAACTTAAAACTACTTACTGGGTTATCAACATGTCATTGTTATCAACTAACATTTTGTCATAGTTATAGTTCATAAATAATTTATTATTCTTAGGTCGGATAGTAAAACTTATGATTCCGAGATACCCCTGTTTAGTGCAGTGGGTCAAAATCAAAACAATACTATTACAGTACCTAAGCAAATACTTACTACATACAAACATTTCCCAACGAGGCAGGGCGCGGGCCTATCGTGGCAAATACGCCTTGTAGATTAGAAACGAAATTAATCGAAATCATTTTTACTTACCTGCCACAGTATCCACCTTATTAATTATAATCGGTGCGCTTCTCTATTGATCACATTTAATAGGTAGTCGTATAGTAGATAATTCATCTACTAATAGAAATATATAACTACTACCGAGCGACTACTTTAAAAGTGATTATAAATTTATAACAATACATTTATTATACTTTCAAAAAACGGCTTGTACACTAAGAATTTAGATGGATTTCGGGTTTTTAATGCTGACATCTAGTGAGTGTGTAGCAACTTTTTTTCAGAGTATAGTGAACCAAGTTTAGTGTAGTGCGCCATGTAGTGCAGAAACGTCACGAGATGGCGTCGCAGTCGCCCCTTCTAGCACAACGAAAAATCAAGTGGATTGTTGAAGTAGGCGACGTACCTGCCTATGCGTTCGCGCCATATGAAAAACATTTGAATTATAGCAAAAGTAAGTAGACTGTTAAAACCATAAATTAATTAGTTAAATAATAATTAATATCCGGGGATGTTCATGATCATGACATTGATCATTTTTTTTATTTTTTTTATTATTTGCTGGCTTTTCTTGGTATGGAATAGCTAGCTAGAGTTGAGACCTTGAGAAAACAAAAGGGGAATTTACTCACATTTTCTACAAATACCAAATACCTAGATGGAAAAAAAATATTTGAAGTGATATTTTTTGTCTGTTTTTGCTACACTGCGCTGCGAGTCGTGCGAGTAAACGCTGTTGTATCTAATCTGTGATACTCTGCGCTACGGTCCAAGCTATGCTCTCAGCGCTGATTAGCGCTTACGAGACTATTCAGTTCGAACAAAATTAAAATCGTGATGACATTGCTTGTTCACGTCAGCTGTGACAGTTTATATTGCCCCTTCTCAATATTTTGTCGGTTTGACGTTTTGTCACTTTTGTCCGACGCGACGCTCACTCAATTCACAGTAATTTTGAGTTGGACAAACCTCAAACATGAAGTATACATAACTTCCACTACGAACTATTAAAATTTAATATGTTGTGTCCATTAGTTTGACACAAAATTTTAATAGTATGTAGTGTAGGCATTGATATATATGTTACCACAGTGTAGGTATGTAGTTTTTGTATCTCTTCGTATTTTTATTACTTATCATGTTTTTTTTTAATTTAGATTTAAGTTTTATTGTTTTTTTTTGTATTGCTGGTCACTGGTGAAAAAAAAAGCTATTCTATTCTAGTGTGTGTAATGTTTTCGTTTATTAAATTATACAAATATATTCTGCACACATTCTCCTTATAAACTTCATACACCTCCGACCGTCCGTAATACTGATGATGCTGTTGCTTATGTTGCTGCTGTGCTGTGCGTTCAAGTTAGCACGTTAGCACGCTCACTAAACGCCATTTCGGACCGCCATTGAATGTGTTAGCGATATCGGAACTTTCGGACCGCACGGGCACGTCGTCGTTTCGTTCGCGGTCGCGGGTCGCGCGCGCCTCCCGTCTTGACTTGTCTTGTCTGTATAGGTTTGTGACGGCTCGTGTCATGGGACCGAAATTTCTTGTTTGAAGTTGTTTGTACTTTTATTCGTAGCTACTGTTCGAAAATAAGTTTTTGTACTAACTTATTGTTTTTAATAATTCGCAAAAGTGAATAAAAATTAAAGTGAAAGTGCTCTAATACTTCTTGAGAAGCTCGGGATCATTGTTGGTGGAAGTTTAAAAGTTTGGACTAAGTTTTTAATCGGGAGTGGCAGTGCGCGTCGCGTTGTCATGTCTCAGAAACTTTGGATCATCACATAAACTTGACATCAAATAGATCATCGGAAAGATAAGCGGATGAACATGGAGCCAAGTAGTGTGGGTGAGTGAGTTCGGGGACGGCGCCGACCGGGCGTCCGGCCGTCCGCGGCGCTTAGCGCCTTAGCGTAGTTAGCGTCAAGTGAGACCTTGAATAAGTGTAAGATATTTGTTTGACTCATAATGTAATGGACCAAAGCGCCAAAGTATGCCCCGAATTACTTACGGGCAAGAATTTTAGCTATTACGGCGTCGCTGCTATCTTATCTCTTGAGTATACAGAGCCTGATAAAATTGGTATGAACTTTTCTCCTGCGCGAGATTATCCAATATAGTAATAAAGAATTCAGCTATGCAAAAATATAGGTCATATTTACCATACAATTATTGATTTGAATGCATTTTGAAAATGTTAAGCTATTTAATTTTTTAATTTAATGTATTGCATAAATGACTTTAAAAGTATAATAACTCAATGTAAACAGTGCAATCCAAAAAAAAACACAAACTCGAATTTATGCACTAAGTCCAATTTTTGGCTTGCCTCATCCACTTGTTCCTGCACAGTCTTGTGCAGATTGTCCCGCCCGCTAGCGTGAGGTTGTTCCACACAACTCCTTATTAATATAAACTGCAGTGATTAGTGAACTAAACTGCTGAGCTGTGCATTCCTTGTCTGAACCAGGGTCTAGTTTATTCCACATATAAATGTCTGTACTGATTTTGAATGACTGTTATGTGCTTTTTCTTCTGTGTATGTCAGCCACCCACGTTGCTGGGAATCCAGTACAGGATGTGTGTGTGAAACCCGGCAAGATTTCCAGTTTATTATACTAGTATTTTGCTTTAAAAAGAGGTACTTTAAATAATAATAGTCTCCACTTGAGAATTTCCTTGCTTAACCCTTTTAATCTCATTCATATGTAGTGACATATTACTGACTGACATGTGGTCGCCGGCCGGATTTGGCCGATAGCGAGTATAAAGGAAGCAAATCTAAAGCAAATGGTATGACCTGCCCATTGGTATGTTAAAGCCACTGTGTTGGAATGTTTGACCAATTGATCGAGAAAAACTAAATCTTGATGGGATACTGACCAATGGAACTGAGGGTTAGATATTGATTAGTGATTATCTTTGGTGCAGTTAGCCGTCAAAAAATTCTACTTATCTATATATATAAAAGGAGAAGGTGACTGACTGACTGACTGACTGACTGACTGACTGACTGACTGACTGACTGACTGACTGACTGACTGACTGACTGACATATCAACGCAGGGCCTAAACTATAAGGGCTAGAAACTTGAAATTTTGCACAGGGGTTCCTTTTATAACGTAGGGGAGCACTAAGAAAGGATTTTTGAAAATTCACCCCCTAAGGGGGTAAAACGGGGGTGCAAAGTTAGTATGAAACTTTGCCGTTTTTGAAGTCGTTAGACGGGTAGACGTCGTTAATGGGTCTAATTCTACACGAGCGAAGCTGCGGACGTCCACTAGTTATATATAAAAGGAAAAGCTGACTGACTGACTGACTGACTGACTGACTGACTGACTGACATATCAACGCAGGGCCTAAACTACAAGGGTTAGAAACTTGAAATTTTGCACAGGGGTTCCTTTTATAACGGAGGGGAGCACTGAGAAAGGATTTTAAAAACGGGAGTGCAATGTCAGTATGAAACTTTGCCGTTTTTGAAGTTAGTGAATGTCTAATTCCACGCGAGCGAAGCTGCGGGCGTCCACTAGTTTATTATAAAACATCTCTCTTAATAGAGGTAAAGTTCTGCACTGGGTAGAACGTGTACCTAGTCTGTAAAGCCTACAGAGACAAAACTGCTTTGACAATCTAAAATTTCTATATAGTTATTCTCTACCTACTGTATTGGAACTACTAATGGCTCTACAAGTGCCGACCATCAGGGACGTGTCCTGGAGTCTGACTTGGGAGTGGTAATTGGTATCTGGGGCTTAGCCATCGGAGGCTGCGTCAGGCGCGGGCCGCACGGGCCGCGCGGGGTGCGCGGGGTGCCGGGGTGCGCGGGGTGCGGGACCGTCCTCCCGAGCGACGCCGCCGCCGGCGTTCCAGGCAGTTGGGGTGCCGCGCGGCCGCGCGCTGGGTTTCGCCTGTGCCTTCATAAACCTATAGTACATATGCACTTTATTAATAGTTACGTATGTAAAATGCGACCACATTAATTCAGACACAAGGTAATCTTGTAGTTGGTGAAGAAACGATTGCAAAAAGAAAAGTAAACACGTGAGATGTGGGGCGGCGCGCGGCGCGGGCGGCGCGGGCGCGGGCGCGGGCGCGGTCACGCACCGATTGTGCCCAAGAAAGCTGTCGACTATGAAATCTTAGCCGCCTCTCCTTTCAACGGATCGTGTTCTTCAGGAACTGGCTTCGGATAATGCAATACTGGCCCTGCCGCCCGTCTCTGCCCTACCTACGAGTGGCTACGAGTGCACTAACCTGTACTATTAGCTTGACTTGGCTGCAGCCTCTGTACGATTACTTTTCTTTATTTACCTAATCTACTGCACGCAGCTTTGTCCGTGTACAATTAGAAGTTGCGTCGATTGCGTGTACAGTTGATCTTTCAAATGAAATATTAATGCTTATTTTGTAACCGTCATCTACAAACTCCAAGCACATCCCATTGTTAAACTCCGAATTAATTTTTTAATATTTACAAAAGTAAAAAATTACGTCCCGATTTTGATTAAATAAACAAATAATAAATATTATGGACATTCTCACGGCCATCTGACCCCAAACTAGGCGCGAGCCTGTACTGTGGATGTCAGAGACTGATATAGACACATAGATATTTTTGAATAATTATTTAAATAGATAATATTAACATCTAGACTATTCTAGACAGAACAAACACAAGTGTTCGTCACACGCATGTTTGTCCCGAGTGTGTTTCGAACCCACGACCCCTGGCGTAACAGGAGGCCGGGTCACTTACGCCAGCGGCCCGTCATCGAGCATCCAACACGGCTCGGCCGGAGCGATCGCCGCCCTGCAGTAACACTTTACTTGTCGGCAACCTATCCGCGAGGACTCCGGGCCGCGGGCGGCGGGTGCTCCGCGCTGCGACGCTGCGAGTGCGAAGTAAAGGAGTCTGGTTCTATCAGTCCGCTGGCGACGAGCGGGCGCGGCGCTCGGTGATGTCATGCCACTAATTTCTTCCACTGACTGGCCGCG
This sequence comes from Carterocephalus palaemon, assembly GCA_944567765.1. Lineage (NCBI taxonomy): Eukaryota > Metazoa > Arthropoda > Insecta > Lepidoptera > Hesperiidae > Carterocephalus > Carterocephalus palaemon. The sequence goes on from OX155656.1 coordinate 50,684, forward strand.
TAAAGCTGTAGATGAATAGCAATTAACCGGAGGCGCGAGTTAAGGATGAACGCATACTATTGTAAAAGTTGTATTACAGCCGTCGTAAGCGCCGCACCGTGGCTCGCGGCGTAAGGCAGCAGCAGTGCGAGCCGCTTATAAGTCCATCGGGGACATAGCTTTATATAATTTGGAGGGCGGCTGGCGGCCAGTTTTTGCACACGAGTCGATATGCGTCCGCCGCTGCGCTTTCCCGGACACGGCTCACACATATTTGAAAACTGTACGAAGGCGACAAACTCATCTGTTTCCATGACTGAAATCCGTGCTCGGTCACCAATAGATCTGACTACGCTACCGCTACGTTTGAAGGATATGTGATTAGATTCAGCCTAATTGAACTGGATTTACAACTCATGCTGATAGCATGTAGTCCAAGTAGTATAAAAACTAAACGAGCACATTTGGCGATAAAATCCATTGACCCGTAGGGCGAGCGACCGAGCGCCTGCGGCTCACTTATTAGTAATGATGAATAAGGTATCGAACATAATAATACAGAAGCAAGCAGGAGGAATTATTAAAAACAAACGATACTAGTGGGATTATCCGAGTTAAGTACATACACCAGTATAAAATATTACTCATTTGAGAGCGAAGCAGACGCGGATCGATTTAAGTGCAAATCACTTTGCGATCTTGGTGGAGATCACAGGGAACCACGGAAGTGGGATTATCATACGGAATACGGAGTGTCAAAGATATTGATTTGGATGTGACCGAGGAATCTGAAGGAAAATGAGGATAATCAGTCTGAATGTGAAGGACGCAGGCCTACATTCAGTTTGGAATATTTATATATATTTCTATCCTATCTGTATGTTCTTCGATGCCCGGCTTGCGCGCGCGCCTACAAATGTATTTATTACTGCAGCATGTTTGTGACGAGCATGTCGATGCTGGCAGGCTGTTAGTTTTTAATGTAATGCGTCGTTAGCAGGCGTGTGCCGGCAGCCCCCGGAGCCCCGGAGCCCGCAAGCCGCGCCCCGGGACACACGCCGCTATAAATAAACATCGCTTGACACTTGCACATGATTAAATAACTGAATAGTCACACGCACTTCCGTAGTGCTCCTCCCTTACGACTATCTATTACGCTATTCCCGGTATGTTCGGTCCAGCACATTTCGAAGACTTCCCTGATTATAAAGATGACCGCAAGATACCTCTATGAGAAGATTTAGATGCGATAATTTTAAAAAAAGTTCCCTTCTATGTGATTCGATTGGAGATGATTCCATGAAGTCGATGGTTATGAAAAACGATTAGAAACCTGACCGATTACGTCCGACGGGCGGCTTTCTTTTCTGCCTTTTATGTAGTATTGGTGAAGAAGTGGCCAGTGGCCACCCACGGCGAGCGGCCGCGGCCCGCCGTCTGCGCCGCGACGATAGTGATGGTACCTGGCTTTGTTTACTCCGAGACGCAACAGACTGGTCAGGCACTTGCACTGTTCCATACGAAGTACGAACACTCAGGTATTCCATCTATAGTTCCCGGTCATATCTCTCCTTCCTCGGCACTATTGCGGGTTACTCCGGGATTCCTGACAAAATACGAGTACACCCGTGCCACTAGCCCTCCTGCGCGATACTCGCCAAAGTTTAATGTGAGGCTTACTTATTGGCGGGTTGTCTCTCCATACCAGAAGGTTGCGATGTGTTGTGTTCAGATCACGTCGGGGATCATGGCCTACGCCTTGGGAGGGTGCAGGTCTATCGAAAGGCAAGGACACTCGCAGTTGGCTGTATCATTGATTCACGCGCGCCACGGCGCCGGTGGACTGAACCGCCGTCAAGTTACAGTTGATGCACTCGCTGCAATGTCGCCATATCACATCGCATATTTTATCATTGTTTTTACAAATTTAAAAATATTGCCATAGCGTTATCTAGAATAGCGGTATTAAACTTGACAAGCCTCGATAACAGCTTGCATTCCGAACCGATAATCGCATCGCTTCTGCGTTCGGACTGCTAATTAGGTCGGCGGCAGCGCTGCTGTGCGCCGCTCGGCACTCCGCCGTCACGCTACCGGCTGGTGGCGACCAGCTATAAATTAATACAGTTTTCTAGGTTAACGTCAATTTATTCGATCTACTTAACTACTCTTTCAGTAGCAGTTCGGAGCGGGCGAGACCGTTTGTCTGAAACGAATTTCATGAGGATCCCACGTTAGTTGTTCCTTTTCGAAAAGTAGCAAATTAGAAGCATCAAACAAACTAAAAGTTATGTAAAAGTTAAAGACCGGGTAGAACCTGCCTGGGTAGAGCGCAGTTAGACCGGCGCGTTTTAAAAGAGTTCCCGAAGCCCTCCCGTAGCGCCGAGGAAGGCTACCGAGTGGACTTAGGTGGGTTAAAACCCGATATAACCCGGAATCGTCGGCAAGATGTATCGACGGATTTACCGGATTTTACGGACCTTTTAAATATTTCCCACTCGCTAAACAAAAAAAGGCCTCTATCTGTAGGACAATCAAGCGAAACGTCAACTCCCACATTAAATCCTTATTTTCAGTTTATACTGACGGATCTAGGTATCTAATAGTGAAAATTTTGCTCAAAAGAAAATTCGGGTTGGCTAAAAAATTACAATGAAGTCATTAATTTTTATCCCTTTTGAGGACAACGTAAACTAGAGTTAATTAAACCCAACGTGAGCGGTAACATCTGAATTATTTTGTTCAGTAATGCCAGCAATGTCTAGAAGCTGGATGTGATGATGCTCGACGGACAGTGGTCTCGCGCTGCCATCCACTGGGCTAACGCGGGCTTACCCCGTGGGTCTAACCCGCGGGTCTAACCCGTGGGTCTAGCCCGCCTACTCCGCGCCGACCCGCTGCCGCGAGCCGCGAGCCGCGATCCCTATAATGACTTCTGTGTCGATAAGCGTCTTCCTCGTTCAAGCGCTATCTTGGTTGTAAATATTAGTAGTAACAAAAAACGACCTTCGCTCGTATGTGTTTACCTTTTGTCTCGTTTTTACCGCACTGTTTACATTTGTAGTCGTGACAGAGACGTAGCCGGCCGCGGCGCAGGCTGCCGCGGGCCAGGCGGGCCACGGCGGGCCAGGCGGCCTATTAATAGCCGAGCTGCCTGACATGACGCGTTGACAGCGGGCCCGAGGCTACTTGGTGTTATTTAACCTCGCACGTCACCTCCACATTTAAGAACAGCTGTATTCTTCCTCTTCGTTTGTGTGATCTACCTAGGATCTGTCTGTAACTTCGCTCTTGTTCTTTTCTTTTCTCTTATTGAGAATTCCATAATGAAAGGACGTAACTCTTTTACATGGTGAAATTGATTTTCTTTCTATGTTGTTTTGGACGAACTGTTGTTATTTAGTTGGCAGTTGCTTGTCTTGTATTTCTTTGCACATGCGTGTGAATATAACTACTTCGTGTTATTAAATCCAAGGACGAAATATTTGATCTGTTGTCACAGTTTGCTCATGTTATTGCAGTACGTACGTACGTACACGTGCGCAAGGCGCGGCGGGCGCCCGAGCGCGACCGCGGCGGCGCTGTCAGCCGGTGTGGCGATGGGCCCGCAGTCTCAGTTATCCGGAGATCATTTCGCGGGCTGGTTATGCGAGCACGAGCAGGGACGCCAGGGACGGTCGCTCGCAGCGGACTGGGTGCCCTGGGTTGACGGTTCTGGAAGGTTGCTGCACTTGTGCCGAGTTGTGCCGCCCGGGCGGGCTCGCGGCGGCGGCGGCGGCGGCGGGACGCATGCTGACTCTGCTGAAGGCGTGCGAGGCGGGCCTCGGCCTGCTGGCGGCGCGGCCGGACGACTGTAACCGTCGCTGTTGACGTTTTGATTTGTGCTAATATAAGGCCGAACAGGAGGACGGCAAAACTGACAAAATTCATGTTTTTACTTTCTTATGTTACATAATTTGATGCATCTTCACAATACGTTATAGTTTTAGATTGTCCAATTATCCAACTCCAGATTATCAAGTGTATCGTGCTAAACTAATTAATTTTCGCTCTGTTCCAGACGAGCGGGAGGATGTTCAAAAGAAAACATTCGCGAAATGGATAAACTCCCAGCTGGCAAAGGTAAGCCGAAATCAACTGAACACCGCTCCTCTCCGGCGCTCTCGAGTAGCCGATTCGCTCAGTAGCCTCTGTACTGTAGCCAATCGTCGCGTCGATTCAATGTCATCGACAGAGTTAACGACGGGCACGGTCGGTCTGTGGATGGGTCACCGCTAGTGGCAAAAATATCGTGAAGCCTTGTCGAAGACCATCCCACCCGGAAGAGAAGAAGCCACCCGGCTTGAGAACATTCGACACTGGGTTGGCCACCAACCACTCACCGATCCGCATTGGAGCAGCGTGGTGGAGTATGGTCTAGCTGGAGTGTAACCCTTGCCCGCCGGTGGGACGTGCTTGCTCGTGGTGCAGCTGCGGGCGTGAATCTTCGCCGCCGAGCCTGCCGACACAGCCGACACGGCCGACACGGCCGACACGGCCGACACAGCCGACACAGCCGACACAGCCGACACAGCCGACACCGCGACGCGACCTCTGCCCCCTCCGCCGTGCAATCCTGCTATCATTACGTTATCGCGTCATTCATTTACTACTCGTATAATAATATACGATAAATAAATGAGTAACTGTTACTCGATATTACCTAAATGCTATCATTATTATAAAATATATTGAGAAAAACGCATTCAGGTGTGCCTAACGCAAAAAGAGTTTCAGATAAATGTTTTTCTTTATAATGAAACGATCTAAGGATCGCTGGCGCGCGGCCCGGCCGGCCCACCCGGCTAAACCGGCTAAATTAAATGAAACAGTGACACAATTAAGGACAACTTCATCCGTTCGGAGAGCGAATTTTAATTTACTTGTAACCTAGTTTTTTATGAATGTAAGAGAGCGAAGGAGCATGCAGCACCACCCATCCGCTGCCGCCCGTGACAACCGGGACTGACTTTGAACAACCCTCTAGTAGGGACTGGGATGATTAGCCCGGTTAGCCGAGAGAGTTCTTTAAAACATTCGTGGATCAGTTCATTACTCGGGACTGTTAGTTATAATTAGTCCTTTGAGTTGGTGTGAGTTAGAGCACAGAATAATAGTGCAAGTAGTAATAGTCCAGTTAATTGTTAGTAAGAGTCTCGTTCCATGACAGTTACCAATGTGTTGCTACCCTTGAGCACTAAGATGGTCACCGCTAAAGAAGTGTAACCGGAAACCACACATTTCTAATCGGACATCAATTGCTTTGAAAACAATTTTATTATCACACGGTAGAAATGGTACTAGGTACCGTGGCCGGCGGCGGTACTGCCCCGGGCGAACTCTATATGGAACAAAACGGGTTTCATGCAAGTTGAAAGGTAGAGGATCTTGGATACGAAGGTGTTATTAGAGCGAGGCACGAGTAGGTACTCTATTCCACCTTTAACAGTGTGTACTACTCTATAATAAACAATTGCAATACATTATTATATCCGAATGCTAGTTAGTTGAAACAGCTGATCATTTTCGTATATGCATCCAAATGTTTTGACGGTTACTCCGAGTATTGCGTCACGCGGGGCGGCGGGGCACTGACCAGACCAGACCATTCACCATTCATCTGCGAAGCGGGTCGGCCGCCGCGGCGAGGTGTGAGGAAGGAGCTCCCTCATTCATGCAAGAAATACAACAGTATGATATGATATGACAGGCTGCGGCGTCGAGCAGCAGAGCTCGGTACGCTCGTGTTTTGCGTGCGCCATCGTAATAATGACTCATTAAACACATATTTAAACTCATTGAACGTCCGTCTATCTCTAATTGAAATCGGCCGGCCCCGCGCCGCCGCCGCGCCGCTCGCAGACAGCCTCGTCATGTATGTTTTCACTTTCGTCGGACGATGCGTATTCAAAACTGGTCTGTAACGCGTTCGGCGTAGGGCGCCAGTGACGCGGCGAGCGCCGGGTCAAGGCAGAGCCGCGATCGACTGCCGCGACGTCTCGTCGATTCATCGATATCGGAACATGAACCGTTCGTCGGATTCGCTTTCGGTATAGCGCTGCGCCGGCGGCCGTCGTCCGCGTGTGTAGCCGCGCTCAATCTGGTGCGGTTGAGGCACACCTGCCGGCCGGGCGGCCGCGGCGGTTGCGCAATTGCACTTCGAATGAAACCTTCGAACACCTCTCTGTCCGAACGATGACGTCACGCATGTTACTTTAGCGGAGTGGTGAAGGATTCTGTCCGTGCGACCGACCATCTTTTCCATGAAACATCATGGAAAAAATAATATTGTTACGAAGGCACAGGGAAGCTAGCGCCATCTAGCGCCGCTGGTGGAACCACTCAGTGAACGCATAGACAACGTGATATCCCGACTCGATACTAGATGGCGTTAGTGGGCCTGTATTCTCGCGTGTTCGGGAACACGCGGTATCTTTCCAGAATCGTCTAGTACTCGCGACGGCACGTATAAATAGTCGCGGGGAGCGCCGCGAGTGCAGTTCAGTTCGAGCTTTCGAGGCGACTTCGAAGTGAAAACTAGTGATACCGGAGTGAAACAAGTGAAACCTACGACTTGGCTTACGACCTAGGACATCATTAGTGCTTTGTGTTTGGACCTAGTGCATTGTGTTGGACCTAGTGTTTAGTGTTTGACCTAGTGCTTTGTGTTAGTGCTAGTGAATAAAGTCTTCATTGAGTCAGCAGGTCTTTCTCTCCAAATCCTTCGAACCCTAACACGTAACAACTGGTGTCAGAAGTGGGATTTGGAGATGCCATTGACTCCGAGAGAGGACTTACAGGAGGGCGTCAGGACAAGGGCACAACGAGCTGCGGAGGCCACAACTGGGGACCAAGCTCCGCTCACTGTGGGCCAAGCCCCGCCCAGTGGCCCCGCCTACCAGGCCCCGCCCACTGAACAGGCCACGCCCACCAGTGGCACCGAAGCTTCTACAGCCCCTCAAGTGTCTCTTCAATTAGGAAGTTTGTTCGTATTGATTCGGGAAATGAAGGAATCACACGAACGCAGGTCACACGAACAAAAGGCTGAAATGAGAGCGATTCGAGAAGCACAAGAACACAAGTTCGGCGCTTTACAAGAGCAACAAAGAGACCTCCAAGAAAAAGTGCTTGGGGCTATAAATGATGTTAGTGGCACGGTGATTAAGCTTCGGAAAGATGTCGACGTAGTGGAGGAACGAGTTACCGGGTTGGGATTGGATGTGGAAAATGTGAAAACCGGCCTCACTGAATTACAGAAGAAAGTAGTGCGGCTTGAAACCATGGGAGTTGCGATGTCTAGTGGAACTACCGCAATGGTGCAAGGACCAAGAGTAAAAGTGCCACCATACGACGGCACTACTTCTTGGTACGCTTATCGTAGGCAGTTCCAGATTGTTGCTACTGCCAACGGATGGACGGAAGAACAATGCCTGACTGCTCTCACTGTTGCGCTCAGAGGGCAAGCTTTGTCGGTCCTGGAAGCACTGCCACATACAGGAAATGGGTTCCAAGACCTGATGGAGGCACTTGAATCCAGATACGGGGAGCGACACCTGGAGCACGTGTTCCGTGCCCAACTGCGTGACAGAGTCCAACGCTCAGGAGAAGGACTACAGCAATGGGCGTTGGAAATAGAAAAACTCGTCAGGAAGGCACACCCAGGAGCCGACACCAAGATGGTGGACACGAATATTGTTCAAGCATTTGTCGATGGAATCAAAGACCTGGAGGTCAGAGCTGCAGTGAGGCTTCGTCACCATACCTCGCTAAAGGAAGCATTGGCGCATGCTTTGGAGGTCGAGGCTGTTCGCCATGACATACGGCAGACCCATAAGATCCGCGAGGTCTCTGAGGAAGTCAAGGAGGTTAAGGCTCCTACGAAGAAAAGATATGGAGTCATGTGCTACAAGTGTGGCGAGAGGGGCCATCTTCAGCTCAACTGCCCGCAGAAGGAGGCCCAGATGGCAAGGATGAAAAGGATCGAGAAACAAATAGAGGAGCTGAAGAAGCAAAGGGCTTCGTCTCCTGCCCGGGATCAGGGAAGGAAAAAGTCAAACAAATGCGTGTTGATCGAAGACACACCAACCAAGACATGCAGCAACAACTATGGATTAGTGACTGAGCTACTCGATGACTGCAAGAGTAACCTGACTTATTCGCAGAGCATGAAAGCAAAGAAGTTATTACAACGCTACGCGAATATCTTCTCCAGTCAAGAAGGTGACCTTGGAAGAACGTCGATGGTTCAGCACAGGATAGATACCGGAAGCGAGAGACCAATTCGTCAACGAGCAAGACGAATACCAATCGCAAAGGAAAAAGAAGTTGAAGGCCTTTTGGAGGACATGAGAAAGAATAAGATCATTGAACCGTCTGCAAGTCCGTGGTGCTCACCTGTTGTATTAGTGAATAAGAAAGATGGTAGCACGAGATTTTGTGTGGACTATAGGCGTCTCAATGATGTCACTAAGAAGGACAGTTACCCGTTACCTCGAATCGACGACACTTTGGATACCTTGAGTGGCATGAAATGGTTCTCGACCCTAGACCTGAAATCTGGATACTGGCAGGTGGAAATTCATCCAAAGGACAAGGAGAAGACAGCTTTCTCGACCGGAAAAGGTTTATGGCAATTTAACGTCATGCCCTTCGGATTGTGCAACGCACCTGCCACATTTGAGCGACTCATGGAGTGTGTACTGGCAGGCTTAGTTGGAGAGGCTTGCTTAGTCTACTTAGATGACGTCATCATTGTCGGCCGTGACTTCGAGGACCATTTGCGAAACTTGGAGCGAGTTTTCGCAAAAATAGAGGGAGCCAAATTAAAGTTGAACCCGATAAAGTGTCGTTTATTCAGGAGTAAGGTCAATTATCTCGGCCATGTTATCTCCAGTGATGGAATCCAGACAGACCCGGAGAAACTGGAAGCAGTTCAAAAATGGCCTACCCCTAAGGACAAAACCGAAGTGCGGGCATTCCTCGGCCTATGCTCATACTACAGGCGTTTTGTTCAGGGATTCTCAGAGATAGCCAAGCCATTACATCGGCTGACAGAAGATAAACGACAATTTAGTTGGGATGAGACTTGTGAAGATTCTTTTCAGAAACTGAAGAAACATCTGTGTGAAACACCAATCCTGGGGTATCCACAACCTGAAGGTCGGTTTATAGTCGACACGGATGCAAGCAACACGGCCATTGGAGGGGTGTTATCTCAAAAACAGGGTGAAAGAGAAGTTGTTATTGCATATTTCAGCAAATCTTTATCCAGACCAGAGAGAAACTACTGTGTGACAAGAAGAGAACTCTTGGCTGTTGTAAAGACGCTACAACATTTCAACAAATATCTCATCGGCAGACCGTTTCTACTGCGAACTGATCACGCAGCCTTGAAGTGGCTACTGCAATTCAAGAACCCAGAAGGTCAAGTAGCTCGATGGATTGAACAGCTCCAGGAGTATGACTTCGAGACGGAACACCGCAGCGGAAAAACACATGGGAATGCCGACGCACTCTCACGAAGGCCGTGTTCGGAAGACTGTAAACATTGTGTTAAGCAGGAATCTAACGAAATAACATTAAAGCTAACGAGAACAAGTCCTTTGGGTCTCTGGGAGAATGATGCTATGAGGGAGGCTCAAGAAAGAGATGACGACCTTCGGCACATCATCACATGGAAGAAACGGGGTGACGTAAAACCAATCTGGAGCGAGGTTGCACCCACTGGCGCTGTCACTAAGGCGTACTGGGCGCAATGGGACAGTCTGATACTTCAAAACGGAATACTCTACCGGAAATGGGAGAAGACTAACGGCAGAGAGTTCCATCTTCAGATAATTGTCCCACGAACGAGAGTACCAGATGTTCTCCGTGAAATACATGATGGCGTATCAGGAGGTCATCTAGGTGTCAAGAGGACGTTAACAAAAGTACGAGAACGATTCTACTGGTTGCATTGTCGAGATGATGTACAGGATTGGTGCCGCAAATGTACGACTTGCGCTGCTGTAAAAGGACCACAGACCAGAAGCCGTGGGAACCTGCGGTTGTATAACGTCGGTGCACCGTGGGAACGAATTGCAGTTGACGTAGCTGGGCCATTTCCTGTAACGGAATCGGGAAACAAGTATTTTATGGTCGTCATGGACTACTTCACCAAATGGCCCGAAGTATTCGCCATACCAAACCAAGAAGCTACAACGGTCGCTTCTAAGTTAGTCGAAGAAGTGATATGTCGCTTTGGTGTGCCTCTAGAAATCCATTCTGATCAGGGCAGGAACTTCGAATCGCAAGTATTCCAGGAAGTGTGCAAAATTTTGGGCATGCATAAGACGAGGACCACCGCGTACCATCCACAGTCTGATGGAATGGTTGATTGTTGATAATGAGAGATTTAACCAGACTCTGGAGAGGCATTTGGCAAAAGTGGTAGACGACAAACAAAAGGATTGGGACAAGTATATACCACTCTTCCTTCTGTCGTACCGAACCGCCGAGCATGAGAGCATTAGTAGATCTATTGACAGGAGGGTCACCGGAGGGACCAGAGACCGTACAAGACTATGTTTGCAATTTAAGGGAAAAAATGCGCTATATACACGCCTTGGTACGGGAAAATGGGTTACAGTCAAGTGAGGGCATGAAAACCAGATACGACCGGAAATCGAACACGAGCGGCTTCGAGGAAGGGTCACTGGTGTGGCTGCATAACCCAACTCGCCGGAAAGGAAAATCTCCAAAGTTGCAGACCAAGTGGGACGGTCCATACAAAGTGGTTACCCGACTGAATGATGTGACTTATAGGATTCAAAAGCAACCAAGAGGAGCATTCAAAGTGGTACACATAGACCGTCTGGCGCGTTACCATGGCAGTAACAACGATGCTCGGGACGAGCATCGCTAAGAGGGGAGTGGTGTTACGAAGGCACAGGGAAGCTAGCGCCATCTAGCGCCGCTGGTGGAACCACTCAGTGAACGCATAGACAACGTGATATCCCGACTCGATACTAGATGGCGTTAGTGGGCCTGTATTCTCGCGTGTTCGGGAACACGCGGTATCTTTCCAGAATCGTCTAGTACTCGCGACGGCACGTATAAATAGTCGCGGGGAGCGCCGCGAGTGCAGTTCAGTTCGAGCTTTCGAGGCGACTTCGAAGTGAAAACTAGTGATACCGGAGTGAAACAAGTGAAACCTACGACTTGGCTTACGACCTAGGACATCATTAGTGCTTTGTGTTTGGACCTAGTGCATTGTGTTGGACCTAGTGTTTAGTGTTTGACCTAGTGCTTTGTGTTAGTGCTAGTGAATAAAGTCTTCATTGAGTCAGCAGGTCTTTCTCTCCAAATCCTTCGAACCCTAACACGTAACAATATGTTAAACAACCTCCTTTAGATCAGTTTTATGCATAAAATGGTTTCAAGTCAGTAGAAAAGTCTGAAGTTCACAATAAGTACTAGTAGTAATTCGCGGCCTGTGGACATTGGCCAAGCGGTAACAGCCCAGTGGCCAACGAACTCCCTGCCACTTGAGCGGTTGGGATTCAAATATAAGCTGCGCGCACAATGGCGCAATTGGCTAGTGTACGGCCAACTATTGCCTAACCCGTCCCGTTCCGAGAGAGGGTACGCCAAGAGTGGAACAAAGAAAGGGTTGCGGTGGTGGGACAGTGGTCATATTATGTACTAATCGGTTGTGACGATGTGTGGTGTTCCAGAACGGCAAGCCGCCGGTGCAGGACCTGTGCCAGGAGCTGCGCGACGGCGAGGTGCTGCTGTCGCTGCTGGAGATCCTCACGGCGCAGCAGTATGTGAGTACTGCGAGGCGTTAGCTCTCGAAGAGAGGGAAGTTGGAGTCTTCTGCTGCTGCCGCCGTTCCGATGTCTAGGCCAGTATAATCGGTATTGGGAGGGCAACAGTGGTAGAATTGTAAGTAGGACTGTACGATCAAATAGCGAAGTTCCTCAAGCTCGATGCACCTTCAATTTTGTAAATATCTTACCAGACCTAAATTCCAACGCGTTTAAGCCTCCGGTTGTGCCTTATGTTCGGGTTGTGATACAAGCAGTGATGTGGCGATGTGGTGTTGCAGAAGCGCGAGCGCGGGCGCATGCGCGTGCACCAGCTCAACAACGTGAACGCGGCGCTGCGCGCGCTGGCCGCCGCCGGCGTGCGCCTCGTCAACATCAGCAGCGGCGACATCGTCGACGGCAACCCCAAGCTCATCCTGGGTACGCGCGCTCGGCTTACTTATTCCGCTACAAATTACTCATGTAGACGTCCCAATGTTGGGCACGGCTCTCCCGACGGATACGGCTGCGGGAGGTCTAAAGCATACTCCTCCACGCTGCTCCAATGCAGATTGGTGGAGGGTGTTAGTGGCCAACTCGGAGAAAAAAAAAAGGATACTTAATAGTGACGAATGTTCTCAAGCCACACCTGAACTCCCGACTTCGACAAGTCTTAACGATTGTTTTACCATGGAAAGCAACCGGGACCGACGGCTTAACGTGCCCTCCGAAGCCTCCTTTAACACTAGCGGTCACCCATCCACAAACCGACAGCGGCCGCCGTGGCTCCGTCGATCGCATCGAATCGACGCGAGCCATTCGGTTATGGGCGCTGCATTTACTCATTAAGTTAGCAAAGTGCAGTAGCGAGTGGTGTTGCAGGGCTGGTGTGGAGCATCATCCTGCACTGGCAGGTGCACGCGCACCTCAAGCAGCTCATGTCGCAGCAGCAGAGCAACCTGGAGCGCACGCTGCTGGCCTGGTGCCGCGCGCGCACCAGAGGCTACCCCGTCGACGTGGTACGTAGCCGCGAGACCCAAGTAGGGGCGGGTGGTTGCCGGCCCAGCAAGCGGAGGGTCACTTAGTAACTGTGAGAACTGGATCGGAGACTGTCAGTAGTCCTATTAGTTGGTGTTAGTAATACTCCAGTAACTGATTGTTAAGTTAAGAGTTTAGTTTTAAGGCAGCCACCGATGCGTTGTTAGCCTCGTGGATTTAGCCTCTAGAAAAATATAATCGGAAATCCTATTTTGCCGGAACACAATTGGTTTCAAATCAATTAGGTCTACTGTCCGCGGAGGCGCAGCGCCATAGACGCTTCCACAATACGTCACGCAACTGAACTCGGTCCACCACTTGCACACGTACTCGTACCGATGACTACTAATGACGTTCACGCGTCCACGTGGCTACGCTTCCGTGGAAAGTAGGCTTTACTTCCACCAGACCTTCGTATATTAATCCCCGTTGTGTGTGGTGTGTTGTGACCGTGCGGTGCGGGGTGCAGGTGAACTTCACGTCGTCGTGGGCGGACGGGCTGGCGCTGAACGCGCTGCTGCACGGCTGGCGGCCCGCGCTGTTCGAGTGGGCCGCGCTGCCCGCCGCGCCCGCCGCGCGCCTCGACCACGCCTTCGCGCTCGCGCACCGCCACCTCGCCATCGACCGCCTGCTCGACCCCGAGGGTGACTACCACTACCACTACCATTGTGACCGACTACCATTATCGACAACGGCACGACGGTGTAGCACTGAACTGAATCGATGCCGGGATACTATACACTATACGGAATACGGACGGTGAACCGACCGGTGCTGGCGACTGACAAAACGCGCGAGACGAGACCCTAATGTCAGAGCTACACTTTCGTGCCGCTCACTGTACCATCTCTTCCCCACCTCCCCCTCCTGTCTATGTCGGAATGATGACCTATCCGTTTTTGTGACGTTTCCTCTCTTCACAAATTGAAAATATATAAGTTGTTTTTGTTGTCAATTTGTGTCATAAAATAAGGCGTCAAAGAAAAAAAAATGTTTTGCTGAACTAAAGGTCGAATTAAATAAGAGAGGAATTGACTTATTTAAAGTAAGAAACTTTAATGTTTTTACACACACACACATTTGGTTTGTTTTATTGGCCAATCCTTTCGGAGTGAAATATATTTTTATAAATTCTTTATGATATACCTATGCTATAACGGGTGTATTATTTTTTAATGACTAACTTTTTGAGCAATATATCGAGGTAACCGGCACGGACATTCGCTAATGCTGTGTGTTGTTGTGCGGCAGACGTGAACACGCCGAACCCGGACAAGAAGTCGATAATGATGTACCTGATGTGCCTGTTCCAATCGCTGCCGCACGCCGCCGAGCCCGCGCCGCTCGACGCGCCGCTCGACGCGCCGCTCGACGCGCCCGCCTCTGCGGAAGACGCCGGACAGGAGGTTCCGTTCTCACTTTCATTAATGATGTTCAAAATTTCAAAGTCAGTAGAGTGCATTGATCACACTGTATATTATGTAACCTAAGGATGTCATTTGCGACGTGAACGTAGTTGCGTACAAAATTGCCTGTTGAGATATAGGAACGAGCGAAAAAAATGTTTGGCGAAGAAACTGTTAGTACTCCGTTAACAGTTTAACGTTAAAGGGTTACCTTTAATGTCTTACCGTCTTTCGTCGTTCATGGTCCTTCGAGCCGGACCAAAATTTCAAGAATTTTATGCTAGTATGAATTTTATCGTTTGTGATAATTGAATGATGACTTTAAGTTTGACGAGTCCGTGGCGCGGCGGGAAATGATCCTGACTGCCAAGCCTCGGGTCCTAGTTTTGAATCCCTGCCGTAAAAGTTATTTATTTTGCAGATTTATATCTGTACTCTGGTATGCATGCATGTGTGTGTCCTCCGCAACACAGGCCTGACCTACCGAGGGGTTTTATGAAGCGTTCATAAAAATGGGGAGTATTTTTCGCCCTAACCCATCGCTACGTTGCCTCGTTCCCGTTGTTGTCAGGGCGCGCCGTCGAGCGGCGGCGGCGAGGGAGGCGGCGAGGGGGGCGGCGAGGGGGGCGGCGAGGGAGGCGGTGAGGGGGGCGGGGAGGGCGGCGCGCGCGCGGGCTCGCGGCCGGTGTCGGCGGCCACGTCGTGCTCGGTGGAGCTGGGCGCGTACGGCGGCGCGCTGGAGGACGCGCTGGCCTGGCTGCTGGACGCCGAGGAGCGCCTGGCCGCCGCCGCCGACCACGCGCCGACCGACCCGCTGCCCGCGCTCAAGGAACACTTTCACGAACACGAGGTACGCCCGGCCCCGGACGAGATCTGATTCGACGATTCTGCCATAAATGACACACTCCGTTTCCGAGAATGGGGATTGACCCGAATTCTGCGCTGTTGCAGAAGTTCCTGCTGGAGCTGTCGGAGCAGCAGTGCCGCGTGGGCGCCGTGCTGGAGGAGGGCGCGCGCCTCATCCGCGACGGCTCGCTGTCGCGCGACGAGGCCAACGAGGTACGGCCGGCCGAGCGGGCGGGCTTGCTGTCAGACGATACGACGGACAGACGTGTGGAAGTGATAATACGTAATACGTGTGTGGCAGGTGCGGCTGCAGATGCGGCTGCTGAACCAGCGCTGGGAGGAGCTGCGGCTGGGCGCCATGGCGCGGCAGGCGCGCGTGCACGCGGCGCTCATGCAGGCGCAGCGCGACCAGCTGCACCGCTTCCGGTCAGTGATAGTACTGGTGTGCAAATGCTGCTGCAGGTGCGGCTGCTGAACCAGCGCTCCAGCGATCGTTAATCAATAACCATTTTAACCAAAGTTCAAATTTCGATCAATGGCGACTAGTTGTTGGAGGCAAATTGAGTAGGTAGACTAATGGTGACGGCTAATATGGAACGAATGCAGAAGCACGTGTAGACATTTGTAATAGTAATAACCGGTGTGGTGACTGTGGTGTGTGGTGTGCAGGCAGTGGCTGACGGAGACGGAGGACCGCATGTCGCGGCTGGAGGCGGCGGGCGAGGGCGAGGCGGCGCTGGCGGGCGCGGAGGCGCTGCACGCCGCGCTGCGCACGCAGCAGCCGCTCGTGGACGCGCTCGCCGACTGCGTGGTCGTGGTCGACGACGACGACGCGCACGACGCCAGTGAGCACCTCCAGCATATTATCGTTCAATGTATGGTCTTAATGAGTTTAAGTTGGAAGGATAAATAGTGTAATCGTTCTTCGCCAGGCGTGACGGAGATCGAGGACGAGCTGCGCGCGCTGGGCGAGCGCTGGTCGCACGCGTGCCAGTGGACGCTGGCGCGCCTGCAGCGCCTGCACGCGCTGCGGCCGCTGCACGCGCGCGCCGCCGCGCTGCTCGCCTCCGCCGACGCGCTCGAGCGGGACCTCAAGCAGGTGCGCGTCGGCCGCCGGAATATTTCTCCGCTTAAAATACCTTGGACTTCTTCTTTTAATATTCTTCACGCGGTGAACAGATGGAGGCGAACCCGGTGAGCGAGGTCGGCGAGGTGACGTCGCGCGTGTCGGCGCTGCAGCGGGCGGCGCGCGCGCTGCGCTCGCTGCGGCGCGCGCTGGGGGCGCTGGGCGCGCGCGCGGACGAGGCGCTGGCGGCGCGCGCCGAGGCCCTGCAGGACCGTCTCGACGCGCTAGAGCTCATCCTGCGCGTGCAGGCCGACCGGGTCAGTGACGCACTAAAAAATTATTAAGACTAATGTCTAAAAAATTTGTAAAATTGTAATAAAAGAATGTTTTAATTTGAATCCTAGATCAAGGAGCTGGGTTTCGAGGTGACGATGAGCTCGGGCTCGGGCTCCGGGTCCGGCGGCGAGGGCGGGGAGGGCGGCGGGAGCGGGGGGGACAGCGAGGCGGAGGACTCCGGCTCCAAGAAGCCGCGGCTGGCGGACGCGCGCGCCGACTTCCAGGCCACGCACCGCGTGTTCGAGGCGTGGGCGCGGGACACCGAGCGGGCGCTGGCGCAGGTCGGTGTACACGTTACACTCGGAAATAAATTTGGAGTCGTTCTAAATACAAAGCAACTAAAAAAAATGTTTATAACAAACTCCACCACCACTGTACTGTATTTTGAATTAAATAGTAATTTTAACCGAGGTTTGATGTTACTTATCGGGTGCAGTGTCGCGAGGAGCTTTCGAGGGTGGAGGAGGAGGAGTTCCGGGAGGAGGAGCAGGAGGAGCAGGAGGAGCAGGAGGGCGAGGAGGAGGAGGAGGAGGCCGAGGAGGGGGGCGGGGAGCGGGCGGCGGAGCGCGCGGCGGCGGCGCGGGCGCTGGCGGAGCGCGCGCGGCGCGAGCTGGCCGAGCAGCGCGCCGACTTCGCGCACGTCGAGGAGATCCAGCGCCGCCTCGCCGCCGACGCCGGCCTCGCCGGTCAGTGCCGCCCTGCCGCCCTGTCCCTGTCATAGCGCTGAGCGACATCATTTTTTATTCACATTTATGCTTACCATTTATGCTTATGCTTGTCATGGGCGGCAGTGGATGGGTGGTGCTGCAAGCTCGTTTGCTATCCTATATCCATAAAAAAAAAAAAAACGATTAATAAATTTAGAGGAGGCGAAGCTGCACTTGGCCAGCATCGAGGAGCTGAAGCGGCGGTGGGACGGCATCGAGCGCGCCGCGCGGGACGTGCTCGGCGCGGCGGCCGGGGCGCAGGACGCGCGCGCGCTGCGGGCGGGCGCGCGCGCGCTGCGGGCGGAGCTGCGCGCGCTGCGGCGGTGGTGCGCGCGCGCCCGCGCCGCCCCGCCCTCCACCAACCAGCTCATACACCTGCGCAACCGGCTGCGCGCCGCCAGGCAGCTGGACATGCGACTCAAGGTTACCAGATACGCGTTTATATTCGGAACGGCGGTGTGTAATGTCGAGGCGGAAGAGTAGCGTTGGAGGTGTCTTTTCTCTCGTGCTCTCCGCGTCCCTCTAGCGTCTCACACCGATAAGATTATAGGGGGCGTAATATCATACGCAGAAAGACGATATACATTGAAATCTCTGTAACATAATTTTGTATTTCAAACGAGGGCGATATGAGGACGGCGTAAAGTAGCGCACGAAAGATTCAATCGTTTGAAGTTCATTTTTGTGTCAAAAATGCCTCTACGATCAGGAATATGTCAATTGTCGTGAATTGAACCTGCGCAGCCGGCAGGAATTTTTGTTCACTTATTTGACGCGGAATAAACCAGATGTATAACAATGTCAAGTATGGTATTAATTATGGCTTACTTTCTAAACATAACGATTGGCAGGAGCTGAACGCGCAGTCGATCATCCTGCTGACGAAGCCGCTGCCGGCGCGGCTGAAGGGGGCGGTGTCGGCGGGCGTGGGGCGCGCGCGCGCCGCGCTCGAGCGCGCGCTGGGCGAGCTGGGCGCGCGCGAGGCGGAGCTCAAGCTGGCGCTCAGCGCGCCGCCGCCGCAGGACCGGCGCCGGCTGCTGCAGCAGCGGCTCGAGCAGATCGAGACGCAGGTCGCATCGACGATTCATTAAAATGATATCAAATATGTACCAATTACTATGTTTCGTGAGGTGAATGTGCACTCTGGTGCAGGTGATCGCGGAGCACGCGGTGATCTCGTCGCGCGCGCAGTGCGCGGCGCGCATAGAGGAGCTGCAGCGGCTGCGCGCGCAGCACGCGGAGCTGCAGGCGGCGTGCGACGAGGAGGCGCGCGCGCGCCGCGCCCAGCCCGCGCGCCGGCCCGCGCTCGCCCTGCAGACCAGCGTGGAGGACCTCGTTACGCGCTTCGCCGATACCAAGACTATAATAGACCAGAAGATATCCAAGCTACGAACAGGTCACTTCTTGTTTCTTAGTACCTACCGCCCTAAATTTAAATAGATTATAGTATATAAATACACCGCCGGGCCGGGCTGCGCGACAAGGCGAGGCGTGTTTAACACCAGCGGCTGTGATGTATTAGTGATATGCTCAGTGCGGTGCTTTTCCGTACGAGTAACCTATGCTATTACGTTTTTATTTCATTTTTAATATTGATCAGTCATCGTAAAAAAGAGACAGGAATTAAGATGTAAGATAAAGATCGGTCGAATGTAACAACTGTTACGTTACAAATTATTATCTTTTCAGGAATGGAACTACTGGAGAAGGTGGAGACAGGCAGCCGGGAGGTGAGCGAGTGGCTCGACGGGGCGGAGGCCTTCGCGCGCGAGCACGCGGACGTGCCGCTCGGGGACGTGGCGGCGCTCGAGCGGCTGCTCGACACCAGCAATGTGAGCCCGCCATTAAATCATTGTGCGCAGATAAAATGACCGTTCATAAAAACTCGTTGTAACAATAACGGGTCAGGCTGATGCTAGGCCGGTATGATCCGGCTCGAAGGACCTTTTTATGTGCATTATCATTTTCTACTATTCACTTCCAGAAACTAGAGGAAGCCAAAGAGACGTACCAAGCGAAACTGGAAGAGATAGAAGCGGCCAAGGAAAGCGTGTCGGAGGAGGCGGACGAGGCGCTCGCCAAGCGGCTGGCGGCGGAGGCGGGCGCGCTGCGCGAGCGGTTCGCGGCGGCGGCGCGGCGCGCGCGCGAGCACAACGAGCGGCTGCGGCGCGCGCTGGAGCGGTCGGCGGCGGCGCTGCGGCGCATCGAGGAGCTGGAGCGGTGGCTGCGGCGGCTGGAGGACGCCGCGCCCGCGGCCGACGAGCTGGCCATCACCGACTCGGCCGAGCTGTACCGCGTCAAGACGCGCTTCCAGGCGCTCAAGGACCAGTGCGACGACAAGACGCCCGAGTTCCGCAACATCAACGAAACCGGTACCCCCCCCCCCCCCACCACCACACCAACCACACGGTTAACATAGTCATTTTGTAGCCACTGTAATATCTGTATGTACCTACCGCAGCTAACTGCGGGCAGATCAAAGCTTGCCGCAAGGTTTGACGCTCGATAACGAGATACGTTTCAGTTAAAGCCGTGTTCATCCGTCAGACGTGGTGCTCTGACATTTAATTTTAGTTAACAGAACTGACACGATCGTAATATCTCCAATGACATTGTTAACAAAATTGTATTATGAATAGCTTACATTAGTAAGTTTATATCTGCATACCACATTTTGGTTATAGTTGAATGTGTGCTCGTCCACATTGATCTTGTTGTAAATACTGAACTTTAAATCAAATAAACTACTTGTATTGGTGGTCAAGTCCCCTGAGAGTAATACAATGTTCAGTAACGAGTGTCGTGTGGGCGGCAGGCAACGACATCCTGCTGGCGGCGGAGGCGCGCGCGGCCCCGCTGGCGCGCCGCCTCACGCAGCTGAGCGCGCGCTGGACGCGCGCCACGCACGGCATCTACGAGCGGTACAAGTGAGTACCAAAACTATCTGTATCATCCAGGGATGTTTTATAACATAATAAGTATAGCCTTTATCGACGGCAAGCTACACCAAAGATGACCGCTAAAAAAATATAGCTGCATCCGCAGTCTGGCCGATCATAATCCGAGAAAGCTATCAATCGATTAAAAATCGATCGGTAGTAATTAACTATCGACACACCTTTATGAATGGAAAGCTACACTAAAGATTTACTACTAATCAAAATCTAGCTCTACCCGCAGCTAGATTTTTCCGGATTAAAAAGCCTGTTACCATATTAGTAAGGATTTAATTTAATTAATCATGTATGAGCAACACTCGTTCCGAGTGTTTTCATTTCAAATACTCGTAGAAGTGACATTATTATGGTCCTTCGAGCCGGATCGATACCGCCGAGTGATGTATCCGAGTGTCAGGGTGCTGGCGGAGGCGTGGCACGAGTCGGGCGAGCTGCGCGCGTGGCTGGCGCAGCAGGCGGCGTGGCTGGACGGGCTGCAGCGCCGCGCGCGCCCCGCGCCCGCGCCCGCGCGCACGCCCGCCGACGCCGAGGAGATCGCCGACCAGCTATACGTGAGCAGCGCACGCCGCCGGCGGGCTATACACATACAGACCGAGCCAGTGTGAGCCAGTGTGAGCCAGCGCGGGCCAGCTGGAGCTGGGCGGACCCGGCGCGTCGTCGTAGATATTTCCCAACGAAACTAATTAGTGGGCCATCGCCTTTGATGTCTCGAGAAAGGCTGTTATTTCCGCAGGGTTTTCACATCGTTTAAATTTTATTTTTTAGTTAGGGTAGTCCATCATAGTTGTTGCTATAAATAAATATTATGGACATCTCACACACGGCCATCTGACCCCAAATTAGGCGGAGTGTCAGATACTGATATAAATACATAGATACTTTTAAATACTTCTTAAATAGATGTTACATCCAGACACAGAGCAAACACAAGTGTTCGTCACACGAATGTTTGTTTGTTTGTTTGTTTGTATTAGTGGGATTCGAACCCACGACCCAGGTGCAGAAGGCAGGGTCAGTATCGATTGCGCCAACGGGGCGGTGACGGGTGTGTCACTCGAATGTGAAACTCGACCTGCAAGTACCGAGCGAGTGATTGGTAGTGCGTAAGAGTACCCGCCTCGCCCCTCCGCCTAGTCGTGTGCGATATCAGATGTGAGTGTAGGAAAGTACACTGTGAGGCAGCGGTCATGTTCTGAAGGAGCGGCACTACACGCGCAGGACCTGGAGAACTACCTGCAGAACCACAGCGACGAGCGGCTGGCGCGCATCCAGGACATCGGGCGGCAGCTCATCGACGCGCAGATCATGCCGCGCTGGATCCAGGCCGAGATCGACGCCGTCACGCAGCGCTGGGAGACGCTGCGCGCGCAGGTACGCCATCTCGCTCACCTGGAGGGTCCAGTTACTTCAACACTTCACTTTTATTTACTTCAACACTTCACTTTGTATCTATTGCTAAAACAGACACTAGCTGAAAAGTAACACAGTTCCGTGACAATGTCCTCACCCTGTGGGTGTGATCTGTGGAAGCCGGCTCTAACATGTACTGCGCGCAGGCCAACGAGCGGCTGGGCGAGCTGGAGGCGGCGGCGCGCGAGGCCACGCGCTCGGAGGTGTCGCTGGACAACCTGACGCAGTGGCTGGAGCAGCTGCGGCGCCGGCCCGCGCCCGCCCCGCAGGTGAGCCGGCTCTAACATGTACTGCGCGCAGGCCAACGAGCGGCTGGGCGAGCTGGAGGCGGCGGCGCGCGAGGCCACGCGCTCGGAGGTGTCGCTGGACAACCTGACGCAGTGGCTGGAGCAGCTGCGGCGCCGGCCCGCGCCCGCCCCGCAGGTGAGCCGGCTCTAACATGTACTGCGCGCAGGCCAACGAGCGGCTGGGCGAGCTGGAGGCGGCGGCGCGCGAGGCCACGCGCTCGGAGGTGTCGCTGGACAACCTGACGCAGTGGCTGGAGCAGCTGCGGCGCCGGCCCGCGCCCGCCCCGCAGGTGAGCCGGCTCTAACATGTACTGCGCGCAGGCCAACGAGCGGCTGGGCGAGCTGGAGGCGGCGGCGCGCGAGGCCACGCGCTCGGAGGTGTCGCTGGACAACCTGACGCAGTGGCTGGAGCAGCTGCGGCGCCGGCCCGCGCCCGCCCCGCAGGTGAGCCGGCTCTAACATGTACTGCGCGCAGGCCAACGAGCGGCTGGGCGAGCTGGAGGCGGCGGCGCGCGAGGCCACGCGCTCGGAGGTGTCGCTGGACAACCTGACGCAGTGGCTGGAGCAGCTGCGGCGCCGGCCCGCGCCCGCCCCGCAGGTGAGCCGGCTCTAACATGTACTGCGCGCAGGCCAACGAGCGGCTGGGCGAGCTGGAGGCGGCGGCGCGCGAGGCCACGCGCTCGGAGGTGTCGCTGGACAACCTGACGCAGTGGCTGGAGCAGCTGCGGCGCCGGCCCGCGCCCGCCCCGCAGGTGAGCCGCACGTCTGCCCGATACATGTAGAGGAGGACGAGGAGTAAATTGTGTAATGCGTACCAATTATTAGTTCATTAGCTTTTGAAAATTTTTTTTGGAAACTTAAACAAACGGTCAAAATCATAGTTGCACTTGTACGTGAATCGTACAATTCTGATAAAAATTTCGTTCCAAACCATAGTGAAAAAGTTATCTTGGAACCCTTGGGAAAATATTTCCGAGATGAGTATGATTTGTTGTCATCCAGAATATCGTCTGCTCCTGTGCTAAGTTGCATCAAAATCCTATCATTTGTAACAGTGTAATCAAGTTATAATTAGTGTCAGCGCCATCTGTTGACTGTATGCCGCATCTTTCCAATAAACGTACAAAAAATTCCTAGGTAGCTTATTTCCGGGATGAAAAGTATCCTATGTGCTAATCGAGGTTATCATCTACCTATATGCCAAGTTTCATCCAAATCCGTTTTGTAGTTTTTGCGTCTTATTATTATTATAATAGTAGGATAGTAGGCTAGTAGTAGTTCACTAAATGAGCTGTATGAAAGTTTGAGCTACTGTTAGTGGGTGTGTGTTAGTCCTCGGCCAGATAACCATAAGATTTATCTCTGGCGCAGCAACTGGCGGCGGAGGTGGCGGCGCAGCGCGGCGTGCTGCGCGAGGTGCAGGCGCAGGCGCGCGCGTACGCCGCCGCCGGCAAGCGCGAGGCCGCCGCGCGCCTGCAGGACCAGCTCGACCTCGTGCAGGTCGGCTCCACCACCACTCCACTCCAGCCTCTCCTTACTTGCTTATCTTTATCTTTTTCTTTTGTAATTCAACCTATTTCAACATCACAACATCATCGTCCCCGTCGGTTAGTGAGGATGATGTAAGATTTGCCATCGACACATTCTCTGGTGGTTTTGCTGCTGGGTTAGATGGATGATATCTCCACACAACCTTAAAGACCTCACGAATCGATTAGTTGGCGAGGCTGGGTTAGGTTTGGTAACAGAACTGACCACTTTGTCAAATTGATGACGGATGACGAATTACGGAGTCAAGGGCCGACAGCTTTTTGGCTCAAAAATCAGCTTAGTAAGGCAGCGCTGCCGGTGTTCCTAGTTTTAGTTTTAATTTAGGTAAGATCGAAATTGTAAGAAATGTTTAGTTCGATAATGTAATAAATGATATTGGCACAGCGCAAGCTCGACGAGGCAGTAGAGGAGGTGCTCGGGCCGCGGGAGGGCGCGGGGCGGACAGAGGGCGAGGGGGAGGGGCAGGGTGCGGGGGAGGGACAGGGGGAGGCGGAGGCGGGCGGCAGCGAGGCGGAGCGGGTGTGCGCGCGGCTGGAGCGGGCGCGCGCGGCGCTGCAGGAGGTGCGCGCGGGCGCGGCCGCCGGGCTGGCGCTGTCGGGCGCCGAGCCGGACGCCGTGCGCGCGCAGCTGCGCCGCTGCCTCGTGAGTACCGCTGCAGGAGGTGCGCGCGGGCGCGGCCGCCGGGCTGGCGCTGTCGGGCGCCGAGCCGGACGCCGTGCGCGCGCAGCTGCGCCGCTGCCTCGTGAGTACCGCTGCAGGAGGTGCGCGCGGGCGCGGCCGCCGGGCTGGCGCTGTCGGGCGCCGAGCCGGACGCCGTGCGCGCGCAGCTGCGCCGCTGCCTCGTGAGTACCGCTGCAGGAGGTGCGCGCGGGCGCGGCCGCCGGGCTGGCGCTGTCGGGCGCCGAGCCGGACGCCGTGCGCGCGCAGCTGCGCCGCTGCCTCGTGAGTACCGCTGCAGGAGGTGCGCGCGGGCGCGGCCGCCGGGCTGGCGCTGTCGGGCGCCGAGCCGGACGCCGTGCGCGCGCAGCTGCGCCGCTGCCTCGTGAGTACCGCTGCAGGAGGTGCGCGCGGGCGCGGCCGCCGGGCTGGCGCTGTCGGGCGCCGAGCCGGACGCCGTGCGCGCGCAGCTGCGCCGCTGCCTCGTGAGTACCGCTGCAGGAGGTGCGCGCGGGCGCGGCCGCCGGGCTGGCGCTGTCGGGCGCCGAGCCGGACGCCGTGCGCGCGCAGCTGCGCCGCTGCCTCGTGAGTACCGCTGCAGGAGGTGCGCGCGGGCGCGGCCGCCGGGCTGGCGCTGTCGGGCGCCGAGCCGGACGCCGTGCGCGCGCAGCTGCGCCGCTGCCTCGTGAGTACCGCTGCAGGAGGTGCGCGCGGGCGCGGCCGCCGGGCTGGCGCTGTCGGGCGCCGAGCCGGACGCCGTGCGCGCGCAGCTGCGCCGCTGCCTCGTGAGTACCGCTGCAGGAGGTGCGCGCGGGCGCGGCCGCCGGGCTGGCGCTGTCGGGCGCCGAGCCGGACGCCGTGCGCGCGCAGCTGCGCCGCTGCCTCGTGAGTACCGCTGCAGGAGGTGCGCGCGGGCGCGGCCGCCGGGCTGGCGCTGTCGGGCGCCGAGCCGGACGCCGTGCGCGCGCAGCTGCGCCGCTGCCTCGTGAGTACCGCTGCAGGAGGTGCGCGCGGGCGCGGCCGCCGGGCTGGCGCTGTCGGGCGCCGAGCCGGACGCCGTGCGCGCGCAGCTGCGCCGCTGCCTCGTGAGTACCGCTGCAGGAGGTGCGCGCGGGCGCGGCCGCCGGGCTGGCGCTGTCGGGCGCCGAGCCGGACGCCGTGCGCGCGCAGCTGCGCCGCTGCCTCGTGAGTACCGCTGCAGGAGGTGCGCGCGGGCGCGGCCGCCGGGCTGGCGCTGTCGGGCGCCGAGCCGGACGCCGTGCGCGCGCAGCTGCGCCGCTGCCTCGTGAGTACCGCTGCAGGAGGTGCGCGCGGGCGCGGCCGCCGGGCTGGCGCTGTCGGGCGCCGAGCCGGACGCCGTGCGCGCGCAGCTGCGCCGCTGCCTCGTGAGTACCGCTGCAGGAGGTGCGCGCGGGCGCGGCCGCCGGGCTGGCGCTGTCGGGCGCCGAGCCGGACGCCGTGCGCGCGCAGCTGCGCCGCTGCCTCGTGAGTACCGCTGCAGGAGGTGCGCGCGGGCGCGGCCGCCGGGCTGGCGCTGTCGGGCGCCGAGCCGGACGCCGTGCGCGCGCAGCTGCGCCGCTGCCTCGTGAGTACCGCTGCAGGAGGTGCGCGCGGGCGCGGCCGCCGGGCTGGCGCTGTCGGGCGCCGAGCCGGACGCCGTGCGCGCGCAGCTGCGCCGCTGCCTCGTGAGTACCGCTGCAGGAGGTGCGCGCGGGCGCGGCCGCCGGGCTGGCGCTGTCGGGCGCCGAGCCGGACGCCGTGCGCGCGCAGCTGCGCCGCTGCCTCGTGAGTACCGCTGCAGGAGGTGCGCGCGGGCGCGGCCGCCGGGCTGGCGCTGTCGGGCGCCGAGCCGGACGCCGTGCGCGCGCAGCTGCGCCGCTGCCTCGTGAGTACCGCTGCAGACTATGCATTCACACATCATAGCCTCTCCGAGTGGTCTGACCGAGTGGCGAGGAGTGTAAAACGCGTACTTTGTGTGTAGAGAGATAACTTGCCGTAAGAACATTAAAAAAAATAACTAGTATCGCTCATTTGAGGTGTTGGGAGGTGCACCGAGGAATATGAGTAGCGATTTTCCTTAGTTTTCGATAATCCAGCAGGACACCAGGCGTAGGCCGGGGAGTGACGTCAGAGGAGGAGACAGTTTAAACGACGAGTCAAATCAAGCTTGCGAAACGTGCCCTCCGAAGCACGGTAGCCAGAGACCGACCGCGCTCGCTTACCTAATTTGCCTTCGGTTTCCGGATATTTTCAATTTCGAGGAGAATATTGGAGAATTGTCCAGCACAAACATCGCCACTCAAGTACAAGTTTTTTGAACAAGGGAACTTGAACAGCTCGAGATCCTCTAGGCACTTTATATGATATGTTTTTCTAGGCTAACATCTACATGAGTACATTCAAATCCGTTAGGTCCTTATTTTAGCCTTCAGTGGTCAAATAAAAAAAATCCTTTCTATATTTTTGCGTATTTTTATTTTTTGCGTCACAACATAAAAGTTATTAGATAAGAGATAGATCCACAGTTTATTTGTATATCTTGTATAACACATTGTATATCTTATAATAATGTTTTAGGATTTGCTCAAAATAAAACATTAAATTATTCGTAATACGAAACGTTTAATAAAACTATAAATCAAAGACAACAATATCGTGCTTAAGATAAGTCAAACGAACCCCGGCTACTAGGTACTCGTAGGCTCACGCGATTCATTAATCGGACGTAATCTTTATTAAGCTGCACAAATCTTGTTACGCGCCTGCTGATGCGGGCAGGCGAGGGGGTCAGTGCGACCGCGGCGGCCCCGGCCCGCGGCTCCGGCCCGCGGCCCCGGCCCGCGGCTCCGGCTCGCGGCTCAGATACCCGCCGCATCATCTGAGTAGGCGATGACGGTTTAAAACTATAGTCTAACCAAAATCACTGGGATTATTAAAATACACTTTAAACAATTTCAAATGATGTTCATTACGTAATAGTTTTTAGCTAAACACTTACAGAAGGAAATACTTTTTGAGACATTATCAAAACGGGTATTGATGTCAAGATACAAAGATTGCACTTCACGCACTTTGACAAACTCGCCCCAGTTACATCTTCTTTACTTTTAGGATATTATGTTGACCTATTGTTAACCCTTATTTAAAAAAAATGCGATGTCGCTAGTTGGACAATTATTACTTCTCTTCACTTTACTCAGAACTTCCATACCCTTTCAACCCTTAATAGATTGAGTACAAAATAGCGGCTGAATTCATATATTTCCGTATCTCTATATGTACATTTAATTCTAGGTCAAGAACACACCAACTGCGTCCAGGGGAAATACTTGAAAATAACTAAATTAATTAAAAGAAAAATCTTTTAAAAAATATATAAAAACTGACAAACACATATTCGTTTAATTTAAATAATAAACGTTTATTGTAAGTTTGAACTCAATCGATTGAAGTTTTAAAAAAATCCATTCAAACGTTAATAGGTACCTCATTCCATGGGAACTTATTAATTTTCCAGGAATTTAATAGCCTAAATTTTAATCCAGAGTTGGAGTGATAACTTTGGCAAGCTACACCTAAATCTTCAATTTTACTATAGTATAGATAGATAGATAGATTTCCAGTACAATGTAATCTATATATATAAAAGGAGAAGGTGACTGACTGACTGACTGACTGACTGACTGACTGACTGACTGACTGACATATCAACGCAGGGCCTAAACTATAAGGGCTAGAAACTTGAAATTTTGCACAGGGGTTCCTTTTATAACGTAGGGGAGCACTAAGAAAGTATTTTTGAAAATTCACCCCCTAAGGGGGTAAAACGGGGGTGCAAAGTTAGTATGAAACTTTGCCGTTTTTGAAGTCGTTAGACGGGTAGACGTCGTTAATGGGTCTAATTCTACGCGAGCGAAGCTGCGGGCGTCCACTAGTCGTTAATAAAATGGTGAATGTGATTTAATCAGCCGCGCGCCGCCTCACTACCTTTGAAAGGATTCTGCGCGCCGCACGCGAGCGGCGGCCGGCCGTGCCGTTTTAAAACATCTACCTCGCCGATAGCGTGTCTTTCAATAGGAGTTACGAAACTAAATTAACAATTGTACTGGACCAAATAAACCTTGAAAATTGGAACAGGTCGTTTCATCGGCCCGTCGCGGTAAATCAGTGTAGTTCACCACAAGATCGCGTCGGAGCGGCTTACAAGGGCGCGTCGGTATTGACCGGCGACCGCAGGCGGTCCCGGGCGGCGGCGGCATGGGCTGGGCCGACGGCTGCTACCTGCTGCTGGCCGCCGGCGTCGCGCTGTGCCGCCGGCTCGTGAGTGTCGCGTCGCGGCGCGCGGCTCGCGGCTCGCGTTACTAACCGATCATCAGTAACCGTCATAAAAGTACTCGCACGCCTTGCGGTTTGCTGATAACGTAACCGATACCGTTCGCGTTTCAGAGGTTCTACCGGACGCTGAGCGAGATCAAGTCGGAGGTGGAGGCGGTGATCAAGACGGGGCGGCGGCTGGTGGAGGAGCGCGCGGTGGAGCGGCCGCAGGAGCTGTCGCGGCGCATCGACGAGCTGAAGGAGCTGTACAACCGGCTGGGCGCGCAGGTCACCGAGGCCAAGGCGCGCCTGGAGACGGCGCTGCTGACGGCGCGCGAGCTGCAGGGCGACCTGCAGGCGCTGCAGGCCTGGCTGCGCGCCCTGCCCGGCCCGGGCCCGCAGGCGCTCGAGCTGGAGATGTCGCGCATGCAGGCCGTCAAGGACAAGCTCGACGCCAACTACCGCCGGTTCGCCGAGAACTGCGACCCCGTGTACCTGGAGGGGCTCCGCGAGCAGATCGACGGCGTCGGCGCCCGCTGGGAGGCGCTGCGGCGCGGGGGGGCCGCGGGGGGCGCGGGGGCGGGGGCGGAGGCGCTGCGGCGGCAGCTGGGCGACATCGAGCGCGAGCTGGAGTGCCCCGAGACGCTGTCGGCGGCCAAGCTGCGGCTGCTGCGCACGGAGCTGCGCGCGCGCGCGCCGCAGGTGGACGCGCTCGAGGACCGCGCGCTCGCCGCGCACTTCGAGCGGCTCCTCGACCGGATCGCGGTGAGTGCCGCCGCTTCCTCCGCCCGCATCGCTCCGTTCATCTTGCCACATGGAACATTTAATACCCATACCTCATTTTTTTGATGCATTGATGGAATACGAAAATAACCGAGGTGAGTCTCGTTCGAATGTGGCAATTTGGATACTAAAATGTGGGCCGTGCCCGGCGATCCTCCGAGACGTCGCCGCCCGGTTCCGTCGTCGCGTCTCGGGAGGTGGCCGCGGTCGCTCAGGCGTGCAGCCCACTGTCCATACACTTCCTGCACGTAGTTGCTTCGGCGCGCGGTGGTGACGTCACACTGCATCCGTCACGTGTTCCTCCCGGTGTTGCGTGTGTTCGTTGTGACAGCAAGAGGGCGCCTCGACGCGGCGGCGGCCCTCTGGTGTATATACTTATCCATGCGTGTACATACCTTGCGACTGTGGTGTGGGTGTTAATATCGTGTGGTGTGAAGAGAACGCTTAATGTCTCACAGCATTAAACCCATTTTACATCGGCGACACGTCAAGCTTCCGGACTCACCTGGCGGGCATCATGCTTACTCACATCATCCGATCTCACAATCGCGCGGGCCGGCGACGTCGGGCGACGTCGGGCGGCGTCGGGCGGCGCGACACTAACGCTTCGACCGAGCCGGCGTCGCGCGCGCGACTAAGCCCCGGTTTATGTTCGCAGGCCGCTTCGCAGGGCATAGAGACAGAGAGAGAGGAGGCTGCGGCGGTAGAGTACGAAAGCGTGACCGACACGATCAAGAGGCGGCTCGAGAGCCCCGGGGCGGCCGAGGGCGAGCGGCCCGAGCTGAAGAAGTCCCGCATCCCGCTGGCGCTGCGCAGCCCCGCGCCCGTGCGGCGGGAGCTGCAGGAGCGCGGCGCGTCCCTCGAGCGGCGCGCCCGCAAGGACGGCAGCCCCATGTCGGCGGACTCCATCGAGCCGTCGCCGCCCTCCACGCCCTCCACGCCGCGCACGCCGCGCACGCCGCGCCACGACAGCAGCACCTTCAACCTGCTGCAGGACAGCGACCTCTTCACGCGGATCTCCCGGAACGAGGTGGAGGCGGCGCCGG
Organism: Carterocephalus palaemon; assembly: GCA_944567765.1. Classification (NCBI taxonomy): domain Eukaryota; kingdom Metazoa; phylum Arthropoda; class Insecta; order Lepidoptera; family Hesperiidae; genus Carterocephalus; species Carterocephalus palaemon. The sequence goes on from OX155656.1 coordinate 80,892, forward strand.
CGGTGGACCCGTGCCACGTGGTGGCGGTGCGCGAGCGCGAGATCGTCAAGAGCACCGTGAGCCCCGCGAGCCCCGCGAGCCCCGTGGAAGCGGCCGAGGTGGCGGGCACGGAGCCGGAGCCGGCGGAGACCGCGGTGGAGTTCGTGCCGCGCGCCGCGGAGGCGGTGGAGGTGCTGGTGGAGGAGGGGCAGGACGGGGAGGAGGGGGAGGAGGGGGAGGAGGGCGCCGCGCGGCCGGAGCTGGGCCCGGAGCCGCGCACCTTCGTGGTGGAGGTGAAGACGCTGGAGCAGCGCATGAAGCCCACGCTGGGCGTCCTGAAGCCGGCCGACGAGTGGCCGCGGCGGGGGGGCCGGGACAAGGCGGACGAGTACCTGGTGCTGGACGAGGTGCCGCGCGAGCAGCCCGCGCTGCCCGAGCCCTCCGCCACGGGGGCGGAGGAGGTCATCTACTCGGAAGTAGAGGACGCTCCGCAGGTAACTATTTTGAACACACCGTCATGACGAAATTTATATTTCGCCGTTGGCAACGACACACGAGGGATATTCGTAAATTTTTAGTCCTAGTTTTTTTGCGGTGTTCCGTAAAACGGAACGCAACAGTATAGCTAGAGCACTGATTTTCAGTGAGTCCGTTCTGCCGTATAACTTTATCGACTTGTATTGCAGTTGCACATTGTAAGGACAAATATTTCAAAGATTTTATTTCCATATATATAGCTTTGCGGTGAAAAATATTGTTTCTTATCACGGCACAATAAACAACAGCTTTCCGTTACATTGTTTGGTCATGTTTTCGAAACCAGTGTACAATGTTCTAACGAAGATTCCCACTAAACCAGTATAATTAGGTATTGGATTCACAGAATTCCAAGTTTTCAACAGAGTCCACCGATCTTATTACTACTCTAACCTTCCATTTACCGGGACTTCCATTTACTGAGACTTACCCAAGGCAAGGTTTGGATAAAAGTTAGCAACGCAGAAGAAAATGAAGATCGTACCCACCGCGCGGCTACGAAGCAACAACGTAGATAGTCGATTTTGGACACAAGTTTGAATCCGCGCCAAGTCTCAACGCTGGACCGATTAACTTGGCATTACATTGAAAAGCTCAGGAAATAGCCCACCTGCGGTGACGTGCAATAGCAAGTGGGAAATTTCCTGAGCCCTGGCTACGCTCTATAAGCGGCGATTGTGCTTGCAGTCGCGCATATCGGCGTCCGAGTTCGAGGAGAAGCCGCTGTCGTCCTCCACGCCCATCAAGCAGCCGGCGCAGGTGGTGGCCATGTCGCCGAAGCCCGCGCCCGACACGCCCCCGGCGCCCGGCACGCCCGCGGCGCCCCACGCGCCCCCGGCGCCCCACGCGCCCCCGGCGCCCGGCACGCCCGCGGCGCCCCACACGCCCCCGGCGTCCGCCTCGCCGGCGCTGCCTGCCAAGTCCCACATCCCCGTCAGCAAGGATCGCAAGACGGCGCTCAACGAGAAGTACCAGCGGATGGATGACAACGCACGAGTACGAGTTTTTTTGTTTTAATATTTTTAGGCACTAATTTTGATTTAAAATTCATGAATTTATCTTACTGCCTTGTTTACCTTCTTTTCTATTTTCAGTTTAGTCTTTATTTACGACAAACGTGCTCAAATCATCTGGCTCGCATAAAAATGTGTAATTTTGGTCCAAATTTGATTTCTTATTTTTTAAATGAATTTATTTAATTGATTATTAAATTGAAATTTCTAAATTTTCAGAGCACGGAAAATAGCTTGGAGACATCGGCGGAGAGCGGTGATGCGGGCGAGTTCGAGTCGGAGCTGCGGGCGCAGTTCCCGGCGGAGTGCGACGCGGCGCTGCTGCAGTGGGAGGCGGCGGCGGCGCGGCTGCAGCGGCGGCTGGGCGTGGTGCTGCTGACCGTGGGCGGCGTGGCCAGCGAGCGCGACCCCGCCAAGCGGCTCGAGGTGCGACAGCCGGCCCTGCCGCGGTGGGAGGCTGCAGCGGACCAATATGTCATGTTGTTCGTTTGCGTGTCCAGATCCTGAAGACGCAGCTGGGCGGCGTGGCGCCCGAGGCGGCGGCGCTGATCTCGCGCGGCGACTCGCTCGTGTACGCGACGCACGCGCGCAGCCCCGCGCTCGCCGCGCTGCTGCAGGCGCGCTACCAGGCGAGCGACACGCATTATTAACATTTTATTAATTGCAATGACTTATATAATTACACTAATTAAACCTTCAATCACATAGTGGCATGATAAAATTCCTATCATATTCAGCTCCCGATGAATATGATAGTACTTAATAAAGGCTAATGAGAACGATTTGGTTTGTTGTGCGGCAGGACCCGCTGCGCGCGCAGTGGTCGCGCGTGGCGGGCGAGGTGGAGGGCGGGCGGCGGCTGGCGCTGCAGGCCGAGGACGACGGCAAGGAGCTGGCGCGCCTGCTGGACCAGCTGCGCGACTTCGCGGACACCTTCGACGACCGCCTCAAGGTATGAGCAGCCCGTGACGCGGTGACGCGCGTGGCGGGTGAGGTGCAGGGCGGGCCCATAGCCTGGCATCGTACAAACGCATTTTTTTAATCAAAATCGGTCCAGCCGTTTAGAAGTATGATGTATTATCCAAAATTAGTCAATTTGTTTTTGATACAGACGGAGGGAGCCGAGGCGCTGCGCGAGGAGTTGAGCACCCAGGAGGAGCGGTGGGAGCGCGTGCAGGAGCTGTGCCGGGCGCTGCGCGCGGCGCGCGTGGCGTTCCCCGAGCGCGCCGCGCACGACGCCGGCGCCGCGCTCGCGCGCGCGCGCGACCGCCTGCCGCCCGCCGCGCCCGCACCGCCCGCCGCGCCCGCCGCGCCGCAGGACCCGCGCAAGGGGAAGGTACCACCAGGACGCTCATTTTATTTATAAAATATTAAATCTTAAATTTTGAACTGAGTAACTTCATTTTTGTAAACCGGTAGTTCATTGAGCGTATACAAATACCATGATCCATTGATCTGGATTTTCAATAAAATAATTGAAATATTATGTAAACGATTCTGAGTGCAGTGAATGCATGCGTTGACTGGTAGCTGGTAGCATTCGAGTATATTTCTCGTATCCGCGGAGGCCAGTAAGCGATCTGTGACGTGTGCGCTCCGGCAGGAGGCGGGCTCGGCGCGCGGCGGCGAGTGGGTGACGCGCGCCAACCGCGCGCGCGATGCGGTGGCGGGCGCGCTGCAGGCGCTGCGCGCGCCGCCGCTGGCCGGCAACGACTACGACGACTTCCCGCTGCAGGAGGACGCGCTGCAGGTCTGCGACGTTCCGTAGGACGTTACTTTTTGATCTAGTCTAATCACAGAACTCATTTAAATCGATAATGAACGTGATATTTGCGTGCGTAGCGGGTGAAAGCGGCGATGGGCGAGGCGGGCGCGCAGGTGGAGAGCGCGGAGAGCGCGTACGCGCACGCGGTGCGGCGCTGCGGGGCCGAGCGCGCGCAGCAGCTGCGGCGCGTGCGCGACAAGCTGCGCGAGGAGTGGGCCGCGCTGCAGGCCGCGCACCGGGAGCGGCACGAGCGGTGGGCGCGGTGCGGCGCGGCGTGGGCGGCGCTGTACGGCGCGCTGGAGGCGGCGGGCGAGCGGCTGGACGCGGCCGAGCGCGCGCTGGACCAGGCGCCCGCGCTGCCGCCGCCCGCGCGGGGCCAGGCGCTGCGCGACCTCGACGAACAGGTATTCTTGTTTACACAAAACACTAGATTGATCGCGCGCACTTGTGTGCGTAGTACCGAGCATGTTTTAAGATGCGTTTCGTGAGATGCGACGGTTGAAGCTGACATGTGCATCAAACCCCCATTCGTAGCAAAGATGCATATTTAAAGTAAATGAGGCCCCTTACCCGATGTTTGACAAGTTAATGTTCGTCAGTTGCGAGGTTGCGAGCGCGAGGCGGAGGAGGTGGCGGCGGCGGGCGGCGCGGTGGTGCGCGCGTGCGGCGGCGCGCTGGCGCGGGACGTGCGCGAGCAGCTGGACGCGCTGGGCGAGCGCGCGCGGGCCGCGCACCGGCGGCTGCTGCGCCTGCGGGAGAGGTGAGGCGGGGGCGGGGGCGGCGGCGGGCGGCGCGGTGGTGCGCGCGTGCGGCGGCGCGCTGGCGCGGGACGTGCGCGAGCAGCTGGACGCGCTGGGCGAGCGCGCGCGGGCCGCGCACCGGCGGCTGCTGCGCCTGCGGGAGAGGTGAGGCGGGGGCGGGGGCGGCGGCGGGCGGCGCGGTGGTGCGCGCGTGCGGCGGCGCGCTGGCGCGGGACGTGCGCGAGCAGCTGGACGCGCTGGGCGAGCGCGCGCGGGCCGCGCACCGGCGGCTGCTGCGCCTGCGGGAGAGGTGAGGCGGGGGCGGGGGCGGCGGCGGGCGGCGCGGTGGTGCGCGCGTGCGGCGGCGCGCTGGCGCGGGACGTGCGCGAGCAGCTGGACGCGCTGGGCGAGCGCGCGCGGGCCGCGCACCGGCGGCTGCTGCGCCTGCGGGAGAGGTGAGGCGGGGGCGGGGGCGGCGGCGGGCGGCGCGGTGGTGCGCGCGTGCGGCGGCGCGCTGGCGCGGGACGTGCGCGAGCAGCTGGACGCGCTGGGCGAGCGCGCGCGGGCCGCGCACCGGCGGCTGCTGCGCCTGCGGGAGAGGTGAGGCGGGGGCGGGGGCGGCGGCGGGCGGCGCGGTGGTGCGCGCGTGCGGCGGCGCGCTGGCGCGGGACGTGCGCGAGCAGCTGGACGCGCTGGGCGAGCGCGCGCGGGCCGCGCACCGGCGGCTGCTGCGCCTGCGGGAGAGGTGAGGCGGGGGCGGGGGCGGCGGCGGGCGGCGCGGTGGTGCGCGCGTGCGGCGGCGCGCTGGCGCGGGACGTGCGCGAGCAGCTGGACGCGCTGGGCGAGCGCGCGCGGGCCGCGCACCGGCGGCTGCTGCGCCTGCGGGAGAGGTGAGGCGGGGGCGGGGGCGGCGGCGGGCGGCGCGGTGGTGCGCGCGTGCGGCGGCGCGCTGGCGCGGGACGTGCGCGAGCAGCTGGACGCGCTGGGCGAGCGCGCGCGGGCCGCGCACCGGCGGCTGCTGCGCCTGCGGGAGAGGTGAGGCGGGGGCGGGGGCGGCGGCGGGCGGCGCGGTGGTGCGCGCGTGCGGCGGCGCGCTGGCGCGGGACGTGCGCGAGCAGCTGGACGCGCTGGGCGAGCGCGCGCGGGCCGCGCACCGGCGGCTGCTGCGCCTGCGGGAGAGGTGAGGCGGGGGCGGGGGCGGCGGCGGGCGGCGCGGTGGTGCGCGCGTGCGGCGGCGCGCTGGCGCGGGACGTGCGCGAGCAGCTGGACGCGCTGGGCGAGCGCGCGCGGGCCGCGCACCGGCGGCTGCTGCGCCTGCGGGAGAGGTGAGGCGGGGGCGGGGGCGGCGGCGGGCGGCGCGGTGGTGCGCGCGTGCGGCGGCGCGCTGGCGCGGGACGTGCGCGAGCAGCTGGACGCGCTGGGCGAGCGCGCGCGGGCCGCGCACCGGCGGCTGCTGCGCCTGCGGGAGAGGTGAGGCGGGGGCGGGGGCGGCGGCGGGCGGCGCGGTGGTGCGCGCGTGCGGCGGCGCGCTGGCGCGGGACGTGCGCGAGCAGCTGGACGCGCTGGGCGAGCGCGCGCGGGCCGCGCACCGGCGGCTGCTGCGCCTGCGGGAGAGGTGAGGCGGGGGCGGGGGCGGCGGCGGGCGGCGCGGTGGTGCGCGCGTGCGGCGGCGCGCTGGCGCGGGACGTGCGCGAGCAGCTGGACGCGCTGGGCGAGCGCGCGCGGGCCGCGCACCGGCGGCTGCTGCGCCTGCGGGAGAGGTGAGGCGGGGGCGGGGGCGGCGGCGGGCGGCGCGGTGGTGCGCGCGTGCGGCGGCGCGCTGGCGCGGGACGTGCGCGAGCAGCTGGACGCGCTGGGCGAGCGCGCGCGGGCCGCGCACCGGCGGCTGCTGCGCCTGCGGGAGAGGTGAGGCGGGGGCGGGGGCGGCGGCGGGCGGCGCGGTGGTGCGCGCGTGCGGCGGCGCGCTGGCGCGGGACGTGCGCGAGCAGCTGGACGCGCTGGGCGAGCGCGCGCGGGCCGCGCACCGGCGGCTGCTGCGCCTGCGGGAGAGGTGAGGCGGGGGCGGGGGCGGCGGCGGGCGGCGCGGTGGTGCGCGCGTGCGGCGGCGCGCTGGCGCGGGACGTGCGCGAGCAGCTGGACGCGCTGGGCGAGCGCGCGCGGGCCGCGCACCGGCGGCTGCTGCGCCTGCGGGAGAGGTGAGGCGGGGGCGGGGGCGGCGGCGGGCGGCGCGGTGGTGCGCGCGTGCGGCGGCGCGCTGGCGCGGGACGTGCGCGAGCAGCTGGACGCGCTGGGCGAGCGCGCGCGGGCCGCGCACCGGCGGCTGCTGCGCCTGCGGGAGAGGTGAGGCGGGGGCGGGGGCGGCGGCGGGCGGCGCGGTGGTGCGCGCGTGCGGCGGCGCGCTGGCGCGGGACGTGCGCGAGCAGCTGGACGCGCTGGGCGAGCGCGCGCGGGCCGCGCACCGGCGGCTGCTGCGCCTGCGGGAGAGGTGAGGCGGGGGCGGGGGCGGCGGCGGGCGGCGCGGTGGTGCGCGCGTGCGGCGGCGCGCTGGCGCGGGACGTGCGCGAGCAGCTGGACGCGCTGGGCGAGCGCGCGCGGGCCGCGCACCGGCGGCTGCTGCGCCTGCGGGAGAGGTGAGGCGGGGGCGGGGGCGGCGGCGGGCGGCGCGGTGGTGCGCGCGTGCGGCGGCGCGCTGGCGCGGGACGTGCGCGAGCAGCTGGACGCGCTGGGCGAGCGCGCGCGGGCCGCGCACCGGCGGCTGCTGCGCCTGCGGGAGAGGTGAGGCGGGGGCGGGGGCGGCGGCGGGCGGCGCGGTGGTGCGCGCGTGCGGCGGCGCGCTGGCGCGGGACGTGCGCGAGCAGCTGGACGCGCTGGGCGAGCGCGCGCGGGCCGCGCACCGGCGGCTGCTGCGCCTGCGGGAGAGGTGAGGCGGGGGCGGGGGCGGCGGCGGGCGGCGCGGTGGTGCGCGCGTGCGGCGGCGCGCTGGCGCGGGACGTGCGCGAGCAGCTGGACGCGCTGGGCGAGCGCGCGCGGGCCGCGCACCGGCGGCTGCTGCGCCTGCGGGAGAGGTGAGGCGGGGGCGGGGGCGGCGGCGGGCGGCGCGGTGGTGCGCGCGTGCGGCGGCGCGCTGGCGCGGGACGTGCGCGAGCAGCTGGACGCGCTGGGCGAGCGCGCGCGGGCCGCGCACCGGCGGCTGCTGCGCCTGCGGGAGAGGTGAGGCGGGGGCGGGGGCGGCGGCGGGCGGCGCGGTGGTGCGCGCGTGCGGCGGCGCGCTGGCGCGGGACGTGCGCGAGCAGCTGGACGCGCTGGGCGAGCGCGCGCGGGCCGCGCACCGGCGGCTGCTGCGCCTGCGGGAGAGGTGAGGCGGGGGCGGGGGCGGCGGCGGGCGGCGCGGTGGTGCGCGCGTGCGGCGGCGCGCTGGCGCGGGACGTGCGCGAGCAGCTGGACGCGCTGGGCGAGCGCGCGCGGGCCGCGCACCGGCGGCTGCTGCGCCTGCGGGAGAGGTGAGGCGGGGGCGGGGGCGGCGGCGGGCGGCGCGGTGGTGCGCGCGTGCGGCGGCGCGCTGGCGCGGGACGTGCGCGAGCAGCTGGACGCGCTGGGCGAGCGCGCGCGGGCCGCGCACCGGCGGCTGCTGCGCCTGCGGGAGAGGTGAGGCGGGGGCGGGGGCGGCGGCGGGCGGCGCGGTGGTGCGCGCGTGCGGCGGCGCGCTGGCGCGGGACGTGCGCGAGCAGCTGGACGCGCTGGGCGAGCGCGCGCGGGCCGCGCACCGGCGGCTGCTGCGCCTGCGGGAGAGGTGAGGCGGGGGCGGGGGCGGCGGCGGGCGGCGCGGTGGTGCGCGCGTGCGGCGGCGCGCTGGCGCGGGACGTGCGCGAGCAGCTGGACGCGCTGGGCGAGCGCGCGCGGGCCGCGCACCGGCGGCTGCTGCGCCTGCGGGAGAGGTGAGGCGGGGGCGGGGGCGGCGGCGGGCGGCGCGGTGGTGCGCGCGTGCGGCGGCGCGCTGGCGCGGGACGTGCGCGAGCAGCTGGACGCGCTGGGCGAGCGCGCGCGGGCCGCGCACCGGCGGCTGCTGCGCCTGCGGGAGAGGTGAGGCGGGGGCGGGGGCGGCGGCGGGCGGCGCGGTGGTGCGCGCGTGCGGCGGCGCGCTGGCGCGGGACGTGCGCGAGCAGCTGGACGCGCTGGGCGAGCGCGCGCGGGCCGCGCACCGGCGGCTGCTGCGCCTGCGGGAGAGGTGCAAAGCCTTATTTTTTAAATTCAGTGATTTTCATTTGTGAATTTGGGAACGAGTTATCGGTAACACAAAATCTGTCTTCAGGTGAAATTGAGCACCGAGGGTATGAGCCACTCTTTTGGATAAGTCGTCCGAGAGAATTTGGGAAATACAGACTTCTTAGATTACGTCGATGCAGGCCCTGTGCGACACAGCATCCGTTGTTAAAGGTATTATGTAGATGTAATGGTAACCTGATAATAATAATAATGTCGGTGCGCAGGCCGACGAACGCGAGCGGCGAGCGGGCGGCGGGCGCGGGGGAGACGGCAGCGGGGGAGGCGGGCGCGGGGGAGACGGGAGCGGGGGAGGCGGGCGCGGGGGAGACGGGAGCGGGACAGGCGGCGCTGCGCGGCGCGCGCGAGCTGCTGCTGACCACGAGCGCCAACCCCTCCGACCACACCAGCCTCGCCATCCGCCTCAGCCTCGTGAAGGTACTCCACAAAACGGTCCCAAATATTTTTTTCTAATGGAACACGTAAGATAAGAGTATATATCGGACGATAGGAAAATCGTTTTTGGACCGGCATAATCTGGTGACCTAACGGGCTGTTGTACTCAACAGTGCTCCTCGCCAGACAGTTGTATGGGTATCGGTACTTTAGGATCTTTAAAAGTTTTAGCCCGCCTAGATGTAAAACACAATAGCTTAGAGGCTTTTTTAACTTCTATGAGATATGTAAAACTCAAAAACCTATCCAGGGTAATTCCTAGATCCCAAATTGGATTAACTTCATTGAGAGTTGTACCCTGATATTATTCTGCTTTAGTAGGTTCCTTTCCTTTCCTAGAGTGGTCTATCAAATCAAAGGCTTTGCTAAAATCTGTGTTTATAGCGTGCAGTTCATCTCCGTCATCTAGAGTATTCTAGAGCCTCAGCATGTCATCGTCGAGGCCTGTTATGTTCGACGAGGTTGACTTTTTTGGAATTACTCCGTGTTGTTCTGGATGGATAGTTTCCTTCACGGGCCAGTAAATTCTTCGCTGTGTTAAACCTTCAAAAACTTTTCCAAGTTCAGGAACTATAGACTCCGGCCTGTAATTACATACATTGTCATGTGTATACACATTATCGCCTTTCTTGTGTATAGTTGTCAATCGAGCCTGCTTCCATGGAGCAGGAAAAATATAACCAACTATAACGACTTATTATATAAAATCCAGCCAGTACTGATACCCTGGTATCAGTGCATTGTTTTAAAAACTTTTAGGTATTCCATCAAGATTATCAAATTATCATTATCAATTATCAATTATTATATTTCCGCCGGTGATTTTATTTCATTTCAAATCAACTGTTATCGGGTTTAGCAGCCGTACGTATTGCTATTACTTTTTTACAGGCGTTACACTTGTCAGATTGAAGTAAGCAAGCTTTTTCTTACGTAATTATATTTATAAACATTCTAAAACGTTTCGGGACTAAAATAAGTCGCTGAAGTCCGCGATGGCATGAAAGGAACCCAAAAGTTCTCGGCTCGCGGGAGTGTTGCCATAAATAACCGCGTATTTCGGGCGCAATGACCCCCCCCCCCCACGCCACCGGCCGCCGGCCTTCCGACCTTCACCTTATGGGCTCACTCAATTTACTCGTTACCTCAACAATATTGAGTCGAAGAGAATTACTATAATTTTTTATTGTAATTTCATAATAGCGTGAACACCAATTATTCTGGGAAGGCATAGCGCCGGCGGTCCTATCTGTCTACCTGTCTATCTGTCGCCACTCGGCACTATATGCGGCGCCGCCCGCGCCGGACTATTTCTGCCGCCGCCCTCCGCGCCGCTGTAATGTGGACCTTACCCGCTCCTCCCTAGACTGTGTTTCCCTCCGAAGGCGATTTTGATTGTATACAGAGATGAAGCTGGAAGATATCAGTTTAGTGCCGCGGTTCCGTAAGTGCTCGCGTTTACGTTGCTTTGATATCTCGTGCGCAGGAGTAGAGCTCTGAGGTCTTTATACAAAAGTTTTTGATATTCGCGATTCCATCAGTGAAATACGAAGTGTATTGTGTACACGTGTAGCGGGGCGGCGGCGCGGGGCTGTGGCGTCCGCTGCTTTATTTATATGTTTTGATTGCTGTCTCGGGAGACGCCGCCGGGTACTAGCGTCGTAAACAAGCGGAACATTTCCAACAGTGTAGTTACAGTCGCTGTTGTCGAAAGCATTGGTAATAATAACAACATGGTTTAAAAAAAGCTAAAGAACACGCTTTTGTAGATAACCGAACTAAAATGTAGATTTTTTTTTACTATTGCATTTGTGCGGGTCATATAATAATATGTATTCAATGAATATGTCAATTTAGTGTCAAATGAAAGACGCGTTAATGAGGGGAAGCCTTTACTCGAACTCAATAGGATTACAGTAATATGCAAGTAGACTAAAATGTGCGAGCTGGCTCGTACAGCATTGTCATCGGTCCTTGATAAGTGTGCAAAGTTTTAAATTAATCCGACGTTTTGAAGTGGACAAAAATCACGTTTAAAGATTCATTACATTCATACATACATACATGTACCGCGGGAAAACTGGCACGTCTGAGAGCTCTCCGCACGTTCTTGATGCGAACTCGGCCTCGGCTACGGATGTAACTCTATTCCGAGATGTTTCCCAACAGTGGGACACTGAAAGTGACGATGATGCTGGACCATCATCGTCACTTTTGTTTTGCTAACTTCAACTAATTTAAAACTTCTTTATTTGTAACTTGAACGCGCCTATTTTTACTAACTATTACATACTGAAAATATCTATATGCTATGTTCTGATACTCATATTCGACGGCCAGAACTCGACGCGCAACGAGTAGGAGTGACGAGCGTTCAGCTTGAAACAAATGATGTAATTTATCGAGTGATGTTTTTGTAAATACATGACGTGTCCGCGCCGCGCCGTCTGCCGCGCCACGTGCCCGGCTGGAGTACGAGGCGCCGGAGGACGGTCAAGCGCGGGACAAACCCCCCCAAATCAATTGATAGTTAAGGCGCTGTAGACCCGCCGAGACCGCGCTTACTAGTTTTTAGAATCCATGGGAAACATAAAAAACAGTGATTTAAAATTCTAAAAATAATATATGTCTTATTTAAGAATCTGTCGAACATGTAGTCGGGTTCAGTAACACAATTAGATTAACTTTACTCGCTATAAAAAAATCCCAAAGTTACCCCTTTTTCTAATGTATAATCTATCTTATCAGCTACAAAACAAACGTTTAATTTTTATTTTTATATGAATGAAAAGATAGTAAGATTATCTAGATGTTTTTGTGGATTTTATCTAGATAAAATGATTAAAATAATTACTATGTTGAAATATCTATCAAATGCGCGAGAAATCCAAACAGCCCATTCGCGATTCATACTTCAGTCGCGCGTCGGCGCTCTTAGACGGTGGACCTGTGTCAGTTTTTTCCGCGAAATCACGTGACTGAACGCGAAAGTATTACACACACATATATATAATTCACCACGTGCAGCTCATATAAAATGCCACAGTAAAAGTAAAACAGTAGTTGGTAGGTGGTAGAGCCTATAGGGAACCAAATAGGTTTTATATGAAAGCTAATTGGTTCCATATAGAGTTCGCCCGGGGCAGTACCACCGCCCGCCACGGTACCTAGTACCATTTCTGCCGTGTAATAATTGTTTTTAAAGCAATTATGGTCCGGTTGGAAAGGTGTGGTTTCCGGTTATACTTCTTTAGAGGCGACCATCTTAGTCCTCAAGGGTAGCAACACACCTGTGACTGACTTAGAACGAGACTCCTACTAACAAGTACCAACTGGACTATTACTAACAACAACTAACAGGACTAACTATCACTAACAGTCCCCAGTCCTCATACCTACTAACGAACTGATCAACTAATGTTCTAATTAACTTTCTCAGCTAATTGGACTAACCATCCCAGTCCCTAATTGAGTCCTGTTCGAAGTCAGTCACAGTTGTCATGGGCGGTAGCGGAAGGGTGGTGCTGCAAGCTCGTTTGCTATCCTGTATCCATTAAAAAAAATTTGTGTGTACTTATGTACACGCGTTAGAAGTTATACTTCTTTGTATAACCTTTGCAAGAACAACCTGCACTGTCGATGTCTTATTTCAATCACCATGACATTGACGTTGTCACAAGAAGAACAACTGAAAATAAATCATTTTCGAGGTGGAAACTAGGCGATACCTAAAAGGTATTTAATACATTGAAAGTTATATTATACCTAACGCATTATCTAGTTAAATAAAGTTTATTTAAATATCACAAAAAATCACCGGAATGAGCCCGCAGACTTTGACAATTGAAAGTGTACACTGTCAAACCATTTTTTGACAATGTTGACTATAGCAAAATTTTTTACACTATAATACTTCAATTCTTAATATATTATGTAGTTGACGTTTTGATTTCTTATTTTTATCTTTCTTCTTTCCAATATAGTGCATTCTCACGTATTCATATTTTTCAATCACAGCTTTCAGAAAACTTTACTCTGTGGTTAAATATGGCTGGTTACTCTAGAGAATGTTTATGAAACCTAACAACATCTCCAGGAATTCTAGAATAAATAAATTAATTGTATTATACTAAAAATCAAAATCAAACTAAACATATTTAAATCTATACATATATAAAAGAAAGTCGTGTTAGTTTAGCCGATATTATCATTAACAATACCATGCTGCGACCAAGACGGTCAAATCCTTACTGACAAAGACGCAATGCAAATAGGATTCGAAACATTGCGAATCAAAGGACTGAAGAAGAACAACAAATTGTTCGTGAAGAGCGCTTGTTGTAGTATGGCTCAACAAGTTCTCAATCACAGTGGATTAAGTTTCCACAATGTGCCCAAGAAGTAAACTCTATTAAAAGAAGGTGAGAAATGGCATTTTGCTTAGCAAGATACCTTGTTACAACGCATTTATTGGACAATGTAACGTCAATTCTAATTTCAAACGCAATTGTATTCAAGAGTATGAAACCAAATAACACTCAAGATGTGATTGGAATCACATTGATGTTGGACAATAATTGATGTTGTTTTCAAGAGTAAGAGCCCTGATCTGGCACCGTACGACTTATTTTGTTTCGTATAATAAATTTCCTATTTAATCCTATCCTATATTATATTTCTCTAAAATAAAAATCTGCTGCAAGGGATACAGTTTTTATCGCTGGAAGACGCGCTAGCAGCGTTCGAGAAGGCAGTGGAAGGGGTGTCTGCGGCGACTGGAAAAAATGTTTCGAAAATTGGTTCAGACCCATGAAACTTTGTATAGAGGATGGTGGAGGGTTCTTTGAAAAGATTTAATTAAAATATTTTATCCATAGAAGTTAGTTTTTTAGTTTCTCTAAACTTTCTTTGTGTTCCACGTACATAAATAAATAAATATTTATGAACAATCCCACCACGTTAACCTAGTCCCATGGTAAGCTCGTAAGAACTTGTAATACGGGTATCAGATAACGGAAATAAATGTAAGAAATTTTATATTACAGAAACAAATGTCTTGTCCAAGGCGGGATTCGAACCCGGGAACCCTTCCTTGCGTGTCGGCCGTCAAACATATAAATACATACAATATAATAAAATAAAGGTATAGAATATTAAGATTAAGAATATTAGATATTATAAAATTGTACCATTTGAAGTAAAAACACTGTTTTATAAATAAATATTTTTGCATTTGTATTATCTTTCCTTCTGTTAGAATACTGTAGTCATATTGATATCACTGTACTGTGACATCAGTGCTACGGCCGCCTGCCAAACTTTTGGCGTGTAACACATTGACAGCTCCCCGCGGATTGCCCCGCACCTCACCCCCTCAAATCGGCTCGAACGCCGGAATATAGGGCCTTAACTATTAAGTAACTATCGATCGATTGTAATAATCGTCCGATTATTACAAGAGATATAATGCATGTTCCTCTCCAGGCCTTACACTAAATCCATGTAGAAAATTACGTCGATCCATCATTCCGTTGAGGCGGAGAAGAAGGGACAAACCAACTTATATATTAAGGATTGTATTGTATTGTACTGTATTGTATTGTGTCGCAGGCGCGCGAGGAGGAGGTGGGCGCGGCGCTGCGCGAGGCCGAGGCGCAGCTGCTGCGCGCGCCGCTGGACGCCGCGCTGCGCCGCGCGCGCGACGACCTCGCGCAGGTACCGCCCGCCCTGCCGCCCTGCCGCCCTGCCGCCCTGCCGCCATGCTCATAGCTTACCTAGCATACCTCTCTCCCGTTCGAAGATTAAGATGTTGTTGTTGCCAATGTTTGTTTTAATGCTAACGGCAACACGAATAAATTAATGTTTGTTTGCTTCCTAAAAACTGCAACAATATTAAAATTTAATATACGCTAAGGCTAACCGTTAACTATGCGCAGGCGGCGACGTCGCTGAGCGCGCACGGGGAGTACGTGCGCAGCAAGCTGGGCGCGCTGGGCGCGTGCGGCGCGCGCCTCGACGCCGCGCTCGCCTGGCTGGCGCACGCGCGCGCGCGCCTGGCCGACCCCGCCGCCGACCGCGACCGGCTCGCAGTGAGTACACGACGTCGCTGAGCGCGCACGGGGAGTACGTGCGCAGCAAGCTGGGCGCGCTGGGCGCGTGCGGCGCGCGCCTCGACGCCGCGCTCGCCTGGCTGGCGCACGCGCGCGCGCGCCTGGCCGACCCCGCCGCCGACCGCGACCGGCTCGCAGTGAGTACACGACGTCGCTGAGCGCGCACGGGGAGTACGTGCGCAGCAAGCTGGGCGCGCTGGGCGCGTGCGGCGCGCGCCTCGACGCCGCGCTCGCCTGGCTGGCGCACGCGCGCGCGCGCCTGGCCGACCCCGCCGCCGACCGCGACCGGCTCGCAGTGAGTACACGACGTCGCTGAGCGCGCACGGGGAGTACGTGCGCAGCAAGCTGGGCGCGCTGGGCGCGTGCGGCGCGCGCCTCGACGCCGCGCTCGCCTGGCTGGCGCACGCGCGCGCGCGCCTGGCCGACCCCGCCGCCGACCGCGACCGGCTCGCAGTGAGTACACGACGTCGCTGAGCGCGCACGGGGAGTACGTGCGCAGCAAGCTGGGCGCGCTGGGCGCGTGCGGCGCGCGCCTCGACGCCGCGCTCGCCTGGCTGGCGCACGCGCGCGCGCGCCTGGCCGACCCCGCCGCCGACCGCGACCGGCTCGCAGTGAGTACACGACGTCGCTGAGCGCGCACGGGGAGTACGTGCGCAGCAAGCTGGGCGCGCTGGGCGCGTGCGGCGCGCGCCTCGACGCCGCGCTCGCCTGGCTGGCGCACGCGCGCGCGCGCCTGGCCGACCCCGCCGCCGACCGCGACCGGCTCGCAGTGAGTACACGACGTCGCTGAGCGCGCACGGGGAGTACGTGCGCAGCAAGCTGGGCGCGCTGGGCGCGTGCGGCGCGCGCCTCGACGCCGCGCTCGCCTGGCTGGCGCACGCGCGCGCGCGCCTGGCCGACCCCGCCGCCGACCGCGACCGGCTCGCAGTGAGTACACGACGTCGCTGAGCGCGCACGGGGAGTACGTGCGCAGCAAGCTGGGCGCGCTGGGCGCGTGCGGCGCGCGCCTCGACGCCGCGCTCGCCTGGCTGGCGCACGCGCGCGCGCGCCTGGCCGACCCCGCCGCCGACCGCGACCGGCTCGCAGTGAGTACACGACGTCGCTGAGCGCGCACGGGGAGTACGTGCGCAGCAAGCTGGGCGCGCTGGGCGCGTGCGGCGCGCGCCTCGACGCCGCGCTCGCCTGGCTGGCGCACGCGCGCGCGCGCCTGGCCGACCCCGCCGCCGACCGCGACCGGCTCGCAGTGAGTACACGACGTCGCTGAGCGCGCACGGGGAGTACGTGCGCAGCAAGCTGGGCGCGCTGGGCGCGTGCGGCGCGCGCCTCGACGCCGCGCTCGCCTGGCTGGCGCACGCGCGCGCGCGCCTGGCCGACCCCGCCGCCGACCGCGACCGGCTCGCAGTGAGTACACGACGTCGCTGAGCGCGCACGGGGAGTACGTGCGCAGCAAGCTGGGCGCGCTGGGCGCGTGCGGCGCGCGCCTCGACGCCGCGCTCGCCTGGCTGGCGCACGCGCGCGCGCGCCTGGCCGACCCCGCCGCCGACCGCGACCGGCTCGCAGTGAGTACACGACGTCGCTGAGCGCGCACGGGGAGTACGTGCGCAGCAAGCTGGGCGCGCTGGGCGCGTGCGGCGCGCGCCTCGACGCCGCGCTCGCCTGGCTGGCGCACGCGCGCGCGCGCCTGGCCGACCCCGCCGCCGACCGCGACCGGCTCGCAGTGAGTACACGACGTCGACCATTTTGTGTCCGACAGTAACTTGTCAGGGTGACGCTGGCGACGGGACGTAGGCAGTGATTACATCTTTGTACGCTATACGGCGCGGCCAACGCCAGAGCCTGTAGTGTTTACATGCAAACAACACCGCGTGTTCACTGGCACGCGGGGCAGCCTCGAGAGACGCAGCCGCCAGTCGCAGAGGCTGCTGAAAGCCGCGCCGACCGACTGTGCCGTGACCGGTGGCATCTCTCACTGTCACACACAAATGTCTTCCTTTGGTTTTAAGCAAAAGAGAGCATCTATTAGAGCATCTATATATAATCTAATAATATAATAATGCATAAGCAGGTGAACCTCAGCAGCTCCTGGACGCAGGCCTGATCGACTGTACGATTGTCGGGCAGTTGGCTTCATTTGTTTTTATCGAAATGTGGAGGGGATATAATTTAGTATGAACAATATTCAATATAAGCCATCGCCCGCAGGAGTCGATCAGCGAGCACGAGAACGAGATAACGGAGCTGGTGGAGAACTACAACAACATCGAGCGCGAGTGCGCGGCGGCGCGGCTGGGCGTGGCGGGCCCGCTGCGCGAGCGCGCGCTGCGGCTGCGCGAGGACTGGGCGGCCGTGCGGCGCCGCCCCGCGCCCCCCGCGCCCGCCGCGCCCGCCTCGCCCGCCGCGCCCCCCTCCCCGCCCGCCGCGCCGCGCGCCGTGCTCGTCCGCGAGACCGCGATAGGGATGCGCGAGCCGCCCGCGCCCGCGCCCGCGCAGCCGCCCGCGCGATCCGACTCGCGCGAGGGCTCCGTCGCGTACGAGACCCCGGGGTCCGGCTCGCTCCAGGATGTTTCGATCGTTCGGGAAAATTCGGTCGTTCGGGAAAACTCGGTCGTTCGGGAAAACTCGGTCGTTCGCGAGTCCCCCGCGCGGGACGCGCCGCGGCGGTCGGAGGAGCGGCAGGGCTCGGAGCGGCGCGACGACAGCGGTGAGTGCGGCTTGCGGGTGCGGCTTGCGGCTGCGGCCTGGCGCCGGTGTGGGGACTAACGCGGAGCTCATGTTGGGAACTGGCGATCCTTATGATTCTATTGCTATTGAAATATTTAATTTTATGAAGTTACATAGTCTAAGCCATTTTTATCTTTAGTCATGGACAAGTAACTGTGATAATAAATAGTTAACGTTGACGAATACGTCGAGTTAGCAGCCGGTCCTGAGGCACCAAAACACTGATTTATTGTAGGTACTAGTATTTATTTAAAATCGACTATCACTTGGGTATGAACGGGCGCGTCCCGACGTGAGCTCCGCGCGCCAACGCCCGCGGGGTGCTTGTTAACACGTGCTCGTTTGTTGCTCGATAAACTAATAAATGTTTGAACCACTAACCTTTGTTTCCTTTACCCCGCCACTGACTAGCCACTGACTAGCCACTGACTAGCCACTGGCCGGCACTCGCTATTAACCAACTTTGCTGAACCCTGCACACTAACTTTTGCACTAACAAACTACTTGCTTCTATAAAATGGTATAAATATGTGGGATTGTGTGCGCTTGGTTTGTATATATGTACTTCAGTGTGACATATAATATAGTATAAATGAGACACATTCAGGTAATGACTCGTATCAGTTTAATGTTAAGTTTCATATTCTCCTCCTTGTCATCCCTCCTCCAAATCAACAAAGCCAACAAAGATCGAATGATTATTACAAGTTTTGTCCATTTCCACTGGAACCGTCCAATTTTCCGGGATAAAAAGTAGCCTGTGTCACTCCCCAAGCGGAGAAGAAGGAGAAACCAACAAACACACTTTCCCATTTACATATTAGTTAGGATATTAGCTAGCTGCGACCCATATACATACGTCCCACTGCTGGGCACGGGTCTCCCGCACAGACAGCTGGGAGGTCTAGAGCACCTACTCCACCACGCTGCTCCAATTGGTGAAGGGGTTAGTGGCCAACCCAGTGTCGAATGTTCTCAAGCCACCCGAAGGTCTTCGACAAGGCCTAAAGACTGTTTCCACCATTGAAAGCAACCGGGACCGACGGCTTAACGTGCCCCACGAAGGCGCGGCACAGTACCCGCCACGTACCCGAGGCGTGGCTACATCCATCGTCAGAGGTCGTCTGCTCGTCGCGCTCGTCGCAGGCAGTGAGGGGCTCATTTCCGATTTAAAATTATTTTCCGGCCGGTATCTGCAGTCAGAACTGTTACCGTTTAGATTTAGATTATGACATTAAGTTTATTCTCAACCGATACTTTTCTACATCTTTTTATGGGGGATGTAGGCTTAAATAAGTGTTACGTGACTTGTAAGTAAAGTGTAAAGTGAGTGTGAGCGTTGGTGCAACGATTGGCGACGCGGGCTGTTTCGTAGGAAACGGCGGTCCGGGGGCGACCGAAGCGTCGGGTGCCAGGACTCCGCCAACGTGCCGCCAACGGTGAGTACCAGGGGTCGAAACCCCCACATATATAACACTCCAAACAATATCTGGGATACTTTGAAAATATTTAATGGTATGCTGCGAGACGTACGCAGGGGCCGGAATGGAGGCTCAGATCCATAACTCGTGATAATAAAGCATCGCGCACGAGCGCGCTCCGCCGATTGCCGCACGGCTGCCATCTTAGCTTAATAATGCCAATCGCCAATTCGAACCTTAGCGGGTCGGAATAAGGCGGGTCGTTACGTTTCCCGATGGGTCCCGTCGAAGGCGTTAAAAATGCAGGGCGCGCGACGCACACGACTCCGCGCCGCGGATATATACGGAAATATTATGATTATTTGTTAAAAAGAATCTATAACATTGTTGTAGAATTCTTATCTAAACGTCACCGAAAGAAAATAACAACATTTCAAGTTAAAAAAAACAGCACTTTTCAGAAAAAACATTTTTGTTGTTTAGACACTAAGTAATTGCTTATTAAACTTTCCGAAACAATTTTAAATTTGGAAGAACATAATTTTAAAATTAAGCATGAGGAATATCAAACAAAGCTTATTACACCATTGGTAAATATCTGATTGACAGTTTGAATGGCATAATTAACACATATAATTGGTTATAATACATATTATGAATAAACCTAATATGTACCTACATAGATTGTACGTCCAAGTAGGGCCGGCTGTTTGTCTGCAATCAATAAAGAATCTGAATTATTTCGCGTAACTACATATTTCGCCTGTACTTATCTCGATGCGAAGGTACTCTGGTCGAGCCCCGCGGCTACTGCTGGGACCGCCCCACAGTATCCCAGCTCCCGAGTCCCGAGGCGCGCGTCCACCACGACACAACACCCCTCGGTCTGAACTCTGGAGGCGGCGTGTGATCTCCACGTGGCGGCAACCCCGCTTGCAGCGAACAAAACTATTTCACCTACGTGTTCGACTTGCCGAGCGCCCAATCTGTCGGGCCCGTCTGTTCGCAACTCCACCGCGCCAAAACCTACCCTATGTTTTAGCTCATACGGTTTACACCAGCATGTTTCAGACAATTCTAAACAAAAAATTAACATTGCAAGGTATTCATTCGGCAATTATCCGTCTGGAGCTTTGACCGGGCGCGGCGCGGTGTGACGGGCAGCCGACGCGCGGCCGGTTATTACAGCGCACCTCCCAAACCTATCGGCGTAGGTTTCGAGGCGTCGAGCGATTGTATGGATGCCGACAGATTGTAGCTCAATTACTTATCCGACAAGTAAAACAAAAGTCCTGTTAGTTTTTAAGTAAAATAGAAGACAGTTTGCGGAGCCCCGCACGGGTGCCGCCCGCTGCGCCGTGTCTTCCTGCAGCGGAGCCGGCCGCCGCACCGCCAGACACGCAACAGCTGAAAGGATGCGTCTTTGTTGAAGCTTAGGTACTCGCAATAAACATTAGTCTGGCGGAGTTTCGCTCGCGACTAATTCATTTCACTTTCGCCGGTACCTATCGTCGTAATTGTTTGATGTTTGGAATTTAAGGTAGCCTGTTCTCTATTCCCGAGTCGTTTTCTGTAAATCTGTATGCGAATTGTACATACTTTCATCAAGCCATGCAGCGCCCTTGCTAACAAGTACCTACCAACATTTGCGCATTGGAAGGAAAGGATACACCTATCATTATACTGTGATCTTAGACTTCCGTTTGTTTGATGTCGCGTTTTTCTTTATAATCTGCGGCTATCGATATCGATATCGACATTGAACCAGCTGGCAGGCTTAGCTGTACTACACGACATAATTCATCCGTAATTCAGATATTGTCTCTTTAAACCGAAAGACGATGTGTCACCTCACGCCCTGATATATAAAATGTGAAATGTGGGCGTACTGCCTCCTGCACACCTCTGCCGTGCCCTACGGGGAAATACAGGTGTGACATTATTTATGTACTTACCTTCACTATTGTTCGTTAGTGTATCTCGATCCTGTGAGAAGTTCAAAATAGATTAAGTATCACTTCAATCAAGGTTGTTATCTCGATCAACCAACTAAGTGGTACTGGTACGATGGTCGTGGCGCCGCCCCACCAGCTGCCCCCCGACCCCCTGCAGCCCCGTCCCGCCGCGCGGCCCTGCCTGTCCCGCCGGCCGCCGGAAGTCCGCCGGGGGGCCGGAAATAGGACACTTTCGCTCCTCCGCTTCCAGCGCAGCTGCGGAAGCTCATAAGGGAGCTTTTTCCGCTTCCCTCCCCTCTCCCCCTTCCCCCTCCCCTGTAGAACTTCCGAGAACTATTTGACAACCTTTAATTTAAAGCTGACTTCATCTACATATACATCTCGCTATACACACTTGCGAGTGCAATCATTTGGCTGGATTGTCAATACAAAGTAATTTGTCCGTGAAAATTACATGCTTTGTGCATAGTTAATGCAATCTAGCTTGCATCTTGCTCCAAGGGTCCTGCCAATCTGAATTGAATGAGAATTTGTATAAATATCCTCTCGGATACTCCCCCATCCCGCATTGGAGCAGCGTGGTGGAGTATGCTCTAGACCTCCCGCAGCTGTCGGTGGGATATGCATTTCTACCACATGCCTTCGTACATTCTCACCATCACATCGGGTTGTTTGATAGAGAATGCCGACAAAGTCCACCCTTACAAACATTTTTTTTATTTTTTGCAATCACATAATAATAAACAAATTAAATAAATGTAGGTGTACTTACCTTATTTTGATAAATAGGAATATTCCAAGTTTTTCTTCGTAGTCCCAGATATAGGTAAAACCATATAGTGCTACCGAATGGATAGCCAGCCACCGCGGCCCTGCTGAGCCGCTCTCGTCTCCAGCCTCGTCGCGGCGGACGCAGTGCGTCAGGCCGTTAGCCACAGCGGGCGCGCGGGAGTCCTCGAGTATTCTCAACCTTCCCTCGTCGACCTAGAGTCCGTTTTCCCCGAGCTCCTCCGGCCTCGGCAGTGAAATCTGCATTGATGCTTAGGAAGGCGTCCAGATAAAGGCTTTTTGATGCAGGAATGATACGGCAATATTATGTGATATGTAAAACATATTGCCTTATTGTAGACCTAACGTTTGGCATTCGTATCCGCTCACACCCATCATTTACCGCTCTGGAGCAGTTCCATCTAGGAAGATTTTAGTTTCTACTTCCTTTAACTCGGTCGAGTACCTATAAATATATCTACAGTCTGTAATATGTAGCATTATACGTGCATAATATGGACCGCAGGAAGACGACATTAATTCCCAAACTCGCCCTCCTCGTCATCCTCTCATGATGTCCCTGTGGGAGTTAGTATACATAACATGTCCCATACATAACATGTTGGAGAAACTCAGAAGTTGAACCCATAAGGCTCACGTTAAACTGTAATGATTGCAGCAGAAGGTGATTCGTTTAACGTCAGTGTATCCATGGACACTTCTGTGGCTTTATCATAAGAGGCGCAAAGGTGTGTATTGTGTTCGATTTACATCTTCATAGAAGTCGTCATTAACACCACTAATTACTTCTCCCCATCGCCAGGACCTGGTAACATTAACATGCAGTGTAGCAGTAACCCGAGGCTTGCCAAACCTCATTGAATATTACACCAAAATCATATCCATTCTTCCCCCATCCCGGCTTGCCCCGCGTACTAATCTAGTTATCTCGTAAGCTAATTACAGCTGACGAGCGAGCGCCGCAAAACTCGTTTTCTGAACGTGCTCCGACAAATTCAGGACGCTATTGGTGTCGACCTCTCGGCCTGTAGGCAAGTAGACATGTCGAATCCCAAAAAAAGGAATAGGGTCGAGGCACATATACCCCCTTAGAGGGTTGAAAAAATAACAGCCGCATAGAATATAAATGTTTGTTTATTTAGAATAGGAATGCGAATCACGCTTGACACGTGTGACACATTAAATAAAAAAATATGCTATATTTCTCCACTTTTTGTACCTACATCTAAAAGTACTCAAAAAAACGTCTCTCAGCGTAGTGCTACGGTGCTAGCGCTGATTTTCAGTGACGCCTGTTGTACATCTAATAATATTCGCACGCGACCAAAAATCTTGTAGCCTGGTGTCCTTGTCCTTGTCACAAGTGGGCGTGCCCTTGGCTCAGAAGGACTTTGGAAAATATTTTGCGGCTGACGCGTCGATCAAATAAGACTATTATGTTTGAATTCAATGAATGGTTGTATCAAGATTGTGAATTTATTTATAGCTCCGGTTCTTATTTCAAACACCCGCCCCCGCGGTAGTACGGCCTAGATCTGTGTTGAAGGCGGTCTACATCTCTTTTATCTGTCCACACACACAGAAAACACACAAAATAACATCCGTGACCAGCGTAAAAGTATTCATTTGCTAAATTATAATCTACCCCAGCCGAGATTCGAACCAGAGACACCGATTCGGCAGTCAGGGTCACAGGGTTTAAAATTGAGTCAGACACCGAGGTTGACTAAATGTTGGCTAAATGTGCCCACAGAGTAGACCCGTTACAGACGCTTCACTACCGGCTCGCGGCCGCAGCCAGCCAGCCGACCAGCATTCTAATCAGCGGCGGCTATCGGGCGGCGTTGCCGAGCGGTACAGTTAGTACAGTTAGTACAGCGGCATACCGCGCGCCCCGCGGGAGCCCGCTCAGTATGCGCGCCGGGTACCACGCCCGGCGTCGCTTTCTATAACGTCCTTTTCGGGATTATGCAGGTTAAGTACGGCGACGGTTATTAAAATTTTTTTAATAACCGTCTATTTATTTTATTAATTCTTAATTTTTTACTTGTTGTGTGGCAAAATAAATAAATTCTTATTCTTATTCTTATTCTTAAAAGTAAGTCTGTTGTTCCGCGGGACACTCACTAGCCATACCAGCTGACAACAGACTTAACAATTTGCATAAATTAAAAAAAAAGCAGTTGAAGTCGGTTAAAACAAACACGTGCTTAACTCTTTCTTGTGAGGATATTTCATATTACATTGCAGTCAGTAACTCGAGTTTTATTATGTGACGATAATAAGGTAATGATATTCGCGGCGATGTCCCCGTGACCTTGACGCCGTCCCCGCCGTTAGCCTCGTAGCGCCGTAGACCCTCTACGCGGCGCAGCCTGCGCTACGACCGAGCTACTTTATGACTTCCCCACACTCATAACCTGCCGCCGAACACACTGCGAGCTCTACATGACAAATATAGAGTGACTTACGATTTCGCTCGAATTAATTAATATATGTACATGAATGCTGTGTAATTGCGTGAGGCTCGATGAAACGCACCCCATTTCTCTTGTTTAATGTTATGTCTCAACTAACTTGAGTTCAAGGTTGGTACAAGGAAGTTATAAGAATTCGAATTTCATTTAAAGAATTCCCATCTGTTATAGTTTCTATCTGTCAAAATTTGTTGTTAATTGGTTGTAAATTTCTACTGTTTAAGACCACTATTATATTAAAATTCTATAAATTAAATTCTACAAAATGTGTAGTTTTCACTCTTCGTGTAAAAGCGCCAATTTGATACGCGACAGCGTGGGGGACGTGTGACTTGTGACAACTATTTCCTCGTAAGACTCGCACTATAATAATATACTGATTTTTTAATACGCTTTTATTAGTGAGACTGTTAATTGTACGTGTATATAACCTTCCTACATCGTGCTGTCCCGTGCATGGCCCATAACCTCGGATGAACTGGTTTCTCCAGCCTTCATAGTTCTGCTCGGAGTTGTCGGACGCGTAGCCTGTTCAGATTAGCGCGCAATCTATCCCGGCAGGTCCGGTCCGGCCCGTCCCGTCGTCCCGCCTATCCGGCCGTCCGTTTGTCCGGCTGTCCCGGATGTCCTGTCGCGACATGATTAATGCGGTGCCGCGCCCGCCCGCCGCCCGCCGTAATTGCTGACTCGTATTTACCGTTTACGGCATTCGATTGAGAATTTTCAATTTGATTTTACCCTATCGATGTAGAAATTGTTACTGTTGTAAGTTGGGTTAATAATTAACTATAATCCAATATAGTTCTAATAAATAAACTTTAGAAATTGAAGTCTACAGCGTTTCTTCTTCAACATTAACATGATAGATGAGGACATATTTGTGTGTCGTGAAGGCTTGCGTAAGGATGGTTTGAGTCATGAGTAGATACAAGGGTCGTCCGCCGCGGCCGCACAATACCTCCGGATGTTACGATGGAGACAATACCGACCCTCCTCAGCGGCGGCCGCGCGAGCGACGGGCAGAGCTGTCGGGCGCGGCTAGCGCGGCCGCCGCGGGCAGCAGCGGCGTGCGCGGTAACATTGGGAATATGTTAGAGCGCGGGGAATCCGTGGAAGAAAACATCCGCTCACGCGGCGTCAATGGAGCGCGTGGAGCGCGTGGAGGGCGGGAGTGACCGGGGGCTCGGAGGGCGAGGGCGAGGGTGGCCTCAGTGGCAGGCGGGCGGGCGCGGGCGGCGCGCGTCTCGCTAGCGGTGGCGGGACTCGCGGGCGAGCGGAGTGACGTGCTGGTGCCGGTGATGAGCGGTGATGCGGGCGGCGGAGAGAGGCGGCGGGCGTTCCGGCGCCAAAGTTACCGCCGAAAGTTTACAAGTCGAGCCGAAAGCGTGAGGTTCGCTTGGTCGGGAACTTTTAAAAAGTTTTCTCCTAATCAAAAAAAAGTGTTATGTGTAAATATCCAGTGAAATTGACACGAAGTCGACGCTCTTCGACTTTGTGACGTCTCAGTGAAGTCCCCGGAAGCTGGTCGCGGCGTGGCCTTTCCTGCTGGTTGCCGGCTGCGATAACAAGGTTGTGTACTAAGCTACGACGTAAAAGCGTGACATCGGCGGTGTCGTCGGGCGGGCACAACAACACCCAAACACATTAAGAGCCCGCACTAAAGTAAACATGCCACTGACGTACTACAAACCGTTAAAAAGTCGGGCGCATTATTCAATTAGAGCGGCGAGTGTCTGGTCGACGGGACTTGCTATAACTCAATAAGTAAGTCAGTATTCATAGTACAGTAAGTCAGTATCAGTAGTAGGTACACTGGCAGCCCATCGCGAGCGCGTTCACTCCTGAAGATGATCATCGTAATAGATCGAAACTAGTCGGACTATTTCCGACTTAAATCACACGTGAGTTAGCCGGTAACTTCAACTATGAATATAGACACTCACGAATCGTTCAGTAAAGTAAGTCAGTGTTGGTCATTAGTACTGATGACTGAATCCAGCTGACTATGCTGCCTTCGGCGTGAGGGTCGCGGCTTCGATCCCGGGAGGGGACGTCAGCGTTAGAGTCGGCCAGGCGAATGCTCCTGTTCCGATCGCGTATTAAAAGCGCTGCTCTCGTGGCCTGGTTCCCGCCGCGCTTTGTTCGCGGAGTAATGAGACGGTGCGGCAGACAGCCTGACCCGTTTGTTACAGTTGCCTGATTACCCAGAAGAAGATTAAAAAAAACAATATATGCTTTTAAAACGTACTGAGCTACAAAAGCTAATTATGTTTATAAATGAATGTGACGTAGGGGCGCGGCACCGGTGGCCCGGCTCGCTCTTGGCCGCCAGCACAATGCACACAGCATGCCGCGCGCGCGCATCCTTCTATAGCGTTTCTTATTTCGTTGCGCGAGCGCCGTGCCGGTGGGGTACCACGTGATGCCAGTGGTGCCAGCGTGGTGACAGCGTGGTGCCAGTGGTGCAAGCGTAGTGCCAGTGGCGTCAGCGTGGTGCCAAAGTGGTGCCAGCGTGATGCCAGCGGTGCCAGCGTGGTGCCAGTCAGTTGACGTCCATATTCTATCTATCATGGCGCTTTTACTTTTTATTGTTATTGAATGAGAAGGTCGTGCGTCGGGGCGTGCCGCGAAATCGTTACGGACAAACGTCTTGTGTTGATAATTTCTAAATTACAAAAATAGAGCTCGTATATCGTCTTCGGACGGAAAATACCTACTTAGCTCAGATTATTTTAAAATCTAATGTACGTGGTAGAAGGGTTAGTACGGAGTTAACTGATGAATGAGACGGCTGAGCTAAAGGAGGTTGTAAACAAGTAATCGAACTAATAGAGTGAACTCACCGCCCGGTCCCCGGCCCGGGCCGCGCGGGCGAGGGGCGCTGGATCACTGCTATTGTCCGAAACGTAGTTAGCGTCGAACAGCTTAGGGAATTAGCAGCCCTGCCCCGGGGAGCCCCGGCGAGCCCCGGACAGCCCCGGACAGCCCCGGAGAGCCCCGGGGTCGCGAGACGTGTTATTAAATCGGGGAGGAGGGGAACTGAAAGTCGTAAAGAGTTTTATTTTCTTGCCAAACCTGCCTACTCCCAGCCAATTTCCGTTGCAAAAAGTTTTAATTAGAAAATGCGAAAAATTTTGTGTTGAACATCGACGAATGTTTTAACAAAAATTTTATGAATGAAGTTTACGTCTAGCCCCGGATGGCTATCGACAGCTTCATTGTGCGCGTGTCATGTGAAGGACAAGATTCATTTATGAAATAAGTTTACTTTCTGTGTTTGTAACTTCATCTTTGTCTTCACTTTACATCTTACTTAGCTCCTGGATTATATCAATGCTGATCAGACGCTACTACGCGGTTATTATAAGCAGCTACGAACCTCTGATGACAGACGAAAAAACGTTGATACCGATGGTCTGATCACCTTCATCTCTTTCAGTTTTTGTTTGTACACATCAAATCTTATTTGATCAATCAAATCTATTCCAATATATATAAAAATTAACAAATCTATTGAAGTACAACTTGTTTGTAATGTACTAGTACTGCGAGTCGGTTCACACTCCGTCCCAACTACGCGAGCCAGCGTCCCCACGCCGCGCCACGCGCCGTTATCTCATTATTTATGGTCCTTTCCCCAACATTTGTGCGTCTTGCGGCTCCCCCAGTAGGTATAAGAAACGCTCACAAAAGTAATAGTTTCAGGGCGTATAATGGCAGTATCCCGCATAATTTAGGCTGTCCCAACAGTGTTGGTAAACAAAACCAACCAGTCTGCCTACAGCGTGTTATGGGGTCCCAGTGCGAACTTGAAATGCGAATTTGGGAGTCAAACTAACAAAATACTATTCGTAATTCAGATTCAGTCATTATTAAAGTCTGGAGTTGTGCCCGTTTTATGACAATAGGATCAGAGCGAGAACACGGGGCGGGGCCTCGACACAAACGGTGATGTGATACACGTGTGATACGCAGGTATCGCACTCTAGAAAGTATTCTTGCTCAGTTAATCGCGAACAAAAAGTGTTCCTACAACATGTTTCTGACAGGGCGCGGGCGAGGCGGCCCAGGGGGCGCGCTACTACCACGCGGCGGCGTCTGCCTCCATATTTATTGCGAGAGCCGATTTAAATTCTGTACAAATACTGAGTTTTAAGTTATAATGTTTCTTGAGCAAGCTTGTTCGGCCAAAGTTGAAGGTTATGCTGTATTAAAATGGACAGAAGTTTCGATTCGATCTGTAGTCCGCAATCACGTCAATTCTGTGCCCTGTGGGGGCGCAAGGATAAAAGGAGGGGAGACTTGAGAGAGAGAAGGATTCGCTCCAAGCATTGGGACAGCGTGGCGTCGCCTGTAGGCCCCACATTGTTGCTTCCGTGTCAAATTGAAATGGCTTTTCTTCAGAGATGAGTCGTCTCTGCTCACTTCAAGCAATAGCCGAATTAAAAGCGTAGATTATTAGGCTATACCTTCCGACGCTGCGGCTTGAGGCGTATGGATACATTGAACCTTTTTCCCCTCATCTGAGACATCAGAATATAACACTGTGTGACGCGTCGCCGTTATTGACATGTCGCGATTTCGTAGACGATTGACTCACCGTTACAATGACTGTCGACGTAGTCATTGCGGTCGCCTGGCTACCCAACTAATAGAACGGGGTATCACGGGACCGCGCGGCGCGGCCTTGATCAAACCGCTTAATGAACAGCTGGTTTAATTGAAGATCGCCGCCGGATTCAATTACGGCGAACAGGGCCGGTCGCGGGGGGGCCCGGTGGACTATGGAACAGTATTTGAATTGGAGACCCTAGCAGCGCCGATGTGGACACATCTACGCGCGAGGGAATTCGGAGGGAAGATAATATGCTGCAGATATTAAATCAATCTAGTATTGGTTACTATTGATACAATAGTAATCTAGTACCTATTTTGATGTCATGGATATTTAATGAACTCTTAGGAGGAAAAATTTCACGCTTGTTGCCGTGGAAGGAAACCTATTGTGAAATCCCGACAACTTATTTATAAAGAATTTTGATAGACTGATCTTAAATCTTATATTATTATAATCGGGTATTGGAGATTGTTGTGCTGCATTATTTCGGTGGCGCTGTAAAGATCAGTAGGGACAGCGAGACTTCACTCGAAAACAAAAGCCTCGCAAAGGAAGAAATCCTGAATTGTGATTACGTAATTAATTTTACATTACGCTAGAAACCACACCAGATTATTTTTCACGTCCTCTACCGTAGATGCTTTCATTCGAAACACCATAAAACCGACCGAGTAGCATTTGAAGACCTTTTGAAAGACTTCGTATTCACAGCCACGCGCCGCCCTGCCCGCCCTGCGCGCCCTGCCCGCGGCCCTCCGCAAACAACCACTATTTGATATCTGAGGATTCATCCCGCCTCTTCCCGGTACGTGTATGTTGTATGTTATGTTGAAGCTCGTGTTGCGGGACACAAATCTACAATAGAATACAAATATTTATCGACGAAATAAATATTTGCCCGGCCGGGACTCGAACCCGGGACCACTGTTCAGGAGTCAGCGTCACTCACCAACGCGCCAAAGATACGTCAATATAAAATGTCGTCTTTATGAATATATCTATATCACCGCGCCACGTCAAGAAAATATTTTAATTAAATTGGATTTTTATGCAAACAGCATTATATTTTGTTCTTGTAAAGATAACCAAAATATTTCAATGAACCAGTCGCGATGCTTCACAGGAGCTCGGCCTGAATCAGAAGCGATCCAGTTCACGTAAAAAATATTTTCAATTAAACGTTTTCTTTGCATTGTGCGACCGGGGAGATTACTCCGTGACGTCCAGATACAAAAGATATCGGTCGCGGAGCTCTCCAACTGGAGCGCGGCCAAGTTCGCCGCGAGGTGGCGCTAGTGAGCTGTTGGAAATCAATTCACACGCTTGATTTGAACATTCGGTAAATAACCAGGAGTGAAACTATATCGATGTTTACTTTCTTTCTCTCAGCCCTGCCAGGTGAAATCAAAATTATGATCGAAATAACCTTTGCCAAATCTTTGCGTCTCATGCTAAGCGAATTTGGCAAAGATTGTGACGTCTAATTTACACTGCATGCTTGTTAAATCTCGTACTATACACGCAACGTCACGAGCGATAACCAATAATACTCGACGGAAAACTTTGCCGTGAATGGCCACGTTGCCAGGCTCGGGGTGCGGCGACCGCCGTAAACTGGCTCAGCGGCCTTTCGTGAGATAAAGAAGTGGCTCCGGGCGGCGGGGGTTTATTGCGGGACTTAATCAACTGGCTGCTAGGCCGCGCGTCGCAGCCGGGCCGCTGGCCAAGCTGAATGGTCGAGCCTGCCTTTTGGGCCTTAGTTGCAGAGCAGAGAGCTGGCTAGAGGAACGTTCACAGGCAACATGCGTAAAGGAGCGATTTTGATGATAGGATGAATGATGTATGTAAATTTATTCGCTTGACATACGGTTTCCTGCTGTTTTCTAGAGCCTGTCAGTTAACATAACACTTACTCTTTTACGGCGTCCTGTTTTCAATCGAAAATTATTATTTCGTTGTGTTGATACAAGTTAGGCGCGCTTGTAGCGAACAGGTCACGTTGAGGTCAGACCGCAGGCTAACGGTCTGTTGTGTCTGCGGCTCGGGGCGACTGGTTTACGTGTCCCCCGGGAGTCATCCGGGGACAGTAGGTACTCGCTGGCCTAACTAGAGATGGCTGCGGGCCGCGGCCGCGCGCCGATTGCATCCTTGGACTTTAGGACCACCCGTGTTGACTGTTGTTTTCGTGTTGTGAAATTAATTATTTAGATCGATAAAACCAAATAAAATCGTTCTGCCACCTCCCCGATCTGTGGACACTGTAACGTATTGCATCTTGTAGTGAAAATTGCTCTGTCACTAGCTATACCTCTGGTACGGCGCGTGATACTCTGATGAGTGGTCATATCTCAGTTGGGACAGTTGGAAAGCTTGATGAATTGAATTAAATTGAACCTAATGTTTGTTACGCACTGCCAATTAGAAAGCATCATTATCTACCTACCTTAATTACTAGTTTTATTAATTTAATATTAAAATGACTGTGTGTTAAGGAACACATCATTATTAATCATTTATTAATTTATAGACTTATTTCTAATATTATTAATTCATTATTTTAATTGTTAGATGTTCTTTGGTGAGACTTTGTATTGACTCAGATTTTCCCAATATAAGCGCATGTTTCGAGTAGGCGGGGCAGTGATCTGTGTGAAACCTAGACGAGTAAGGGGTTACTCTGCCCAAGTACACATACCAGCGTTTAACAGTTAGTTAATTGCAGCCATACATTCAATCGTTTAATTAATATCTCAGAAGTGGGATACGTAAATGTCTAAGTGTCTGGGCCGTATCGTGACGGTTTTGGTAAACGTACAGAATTAAAGAAAAACTTGTGAGACCCACTGATGCGGAGGTTGGAAATATTTTAAAAAAAGGGGTAAGTCAAAAAAAAAAGTTTAAAGTGTTACTTACGAAATATTTGTGTTAAAACTTAACACTAAATAGGATTGACAGATTTTATAACCAATGACTTAATATGTTAATAGAAAATACTTTACTGCGTGAATGTATCAAATATTTCTTGAACCTACGTCTGTAGTGTGCTGTGTGACCAAGTTCAACTATGAAAATAATACCTTTAAGACGGCTGTGTGAATTCTAGTGAGTTGGCTGTGTGATCCATTTATATAAATCATAAGACGACTGTGTGAATATTATTGCGGCGGCTGTGTGATCAAGTCCATTGATATTCCTAAGGAAAAGGAATAAACTGTGTGTAATAGCTAAAAGAGACCTGACAATCATATTATAAATGAAAGTAGGAAGTATATGCAATTGTTAATCCGAAAACAACATTTTTATGTATGATCAACTCCATTAATATTCTTAAGAAAAAGGAATAAACTGTGTGTCATGACACTTGCTAAATCATGTTCAATATTAAAATGAAAATAGGAAAATTATTCAATCGTTAATACGAAAACAAAATTTCTATGTGATCAAGTTCAGATAATAACATTAGTATTTTATATTGTATTGTGAAGGTACTGCCGTGGTTTTGTTTTGTTTTAGTGTGTCATCTCCACTACACTGACTGAGGGTAGCGTGGGCCGCCGCGGGTCGCGGCTACAGCAGGATGGCCGAATGTTACGCACTGCCAATTAGAAAGCATCATTATCTACCTACCTTAATTACTAGTTTTATTAATTTAATATTAAAATGACTGTGTGTTAAGGAACACATCATTATTAATCATTTATTAATTTATAGACTTATTTCTAATATTATTAATTCATTATTTTAATTGTTAGATGTTCTTTGGTGAGACTTTGTATTGACTCAGATTTTCCCAATATAAGCGCATGTTTCGAGTAGGCGGGGCAGTGATCTGTGTGAAACCTAGACGAGTAAGGGGTTACTCTGCCCAAGTACACATACCAGCGTTTAACAGTTAGTTAATTGCAGCCATACATTCAATCGTTTAATTAATATGTTTGAAAATTTTATGATTATTTTGTATTCTAAGATAGAAAGCTGCGAAAGGCTGGGAAGGTATTGTATCGAGCGCATTCAGCCGCGGCCCAGATACCAGCGGCGCGCAAGCTCTTGCCGCCACTTCCGAGAAAAAACATGAGATGAAACCAAATCTATCTCGTACATTAGGTTATGCTACTTCTGGAATCCAAACTTAAAAAATCAGTCATTGTATAGTAATTACTAGTGGACGCCAGCAGCTTCGCTCGCGTGGAATTAGGCATAATAATAGATTATTCTTAACGCGTTAACTTAACGAAATATATCGGTAGTGTCTTCGAGGAGGATGGTAGCCAGGTGTAGACGGCGGGCGCCGCCGGCGTCCAGCGAGCGCACGCGGACGTGTGTTCCTAACAATTAACAATCGAGACGTTCATACCTAATGATCGCTGAAACAGCACGCTGGAGCTCACGTCCGCACGCCGTGTATTGTTCCCGAGAACAAAATAAAGGGGCTCCCGTTCCCCGCAGTCTGGGGCTCGAGTGCGGTAATGCCGGAGGGCCTGGAGAGCTCTCGGCGCCCTCCCTAATGTCGCTCGAGAGTTAAGAAAAACGTACGTCTCATTTTTGTGCGGCGGTGGAGAGTTTACATGCGATTATTAATGTTGCGTTTCTGCTCGCGTGGAGCCTACTAGCCTAGCCTATGGAACGTCGTACCTGTTCGTTTGTTTAGACGTGCGCTGGTGCGCTCGCGCCGGGCTCGCAGGAAATCACACGACTATCTCCCAACTGATCATAAATGATTAAACGATAACTCCCTGACTGAACCCCTCCCTATTCTGACTAAACCTGAGCATTAAAATTTGTAAAAAAATATATTACCAAGACCGGGTATCGAACCCAGAAATGCTCGCCGGTTGAGTTCCCGTCCGACACGTGTAGGAGCCGACGACTAGGTTGCGTGTGCATACTTATCATACTTATCTCGTTCCAACAATCCAACCTTTTGTCCGCACTAACAGCTTTTGACGTCGTCATTCGAAGTCATCAATCAATCAATTTCGTAGCGGAGATAATTAGCCCGTAGATTGTTGTCTTAGGTTGTGTCTTAAGTTTGCTTAAATTGAATTTGGTTGTAATTAGACTTGCAACGAATAGTGTATTCGGCAGTATACCGAATACCGAATATTCGGCTAGGCCCCTGACCGAATAGCCGAATATTAGGCATTTTAGCGCTCCTTTGTTTTGTTCTAATGTACTCGTTAGTCTTTCTGCACCATAACCACCTTCTAAATTTTGATTATGAAAATAATTCATATGCATAGAAAAATTCATAACTTTTTTATTACAGAAAATGATTAAATTATGTACCTGTTTTATGTACCAATGACTACTTAAATGATTATAACAGAAATGAAAATATGAATATATACGTTATCAATCGATTTTATTTTTTCATTTTACCAATTATTTCAATCAAATCAAATCAAATCAAAAAATAATTTATTGCCACACAAAAAAAAAAAATTACAGCTTAAATTATAAAAAAAAAAACTAAACACATAAAATGGGCAATAGGGGGTGAAGCTCAGCTTTAGCTGACATAGGAATATGCAGCGCTGTTTTTCAGCCACCCCCTGAGATGTTGAGTGGGAAGTAGAAGTAGTGTTGCTACCTTTACACTCTTTGAAAAATTTTAACCAAAAAGAAATTGTAAAAACAAACTTAAACATATTTAAAAATAAAAATAAAAGTAAAAGTTTGGTCACCCAGTGTGTGTGTGTGTGTGTGTGTGTGTGTGTGTGTGTGTGTGTGTGTGTGTGTGTGTGTGTGTGTGTGTGTGTGTGTGTGTGTGTGTGTGTGTGTGTGTGTGTGTGTGTGTGTGTGTGTGTGTGTGAGTGTGTGTGTGTGTGTGTGCGTGTGTGAGTGTGTGCGTGTGTGTGTGTGTTTGTGTGAGATCAGAAGAACGTTTTAAGGTCAATCAGTTTCCAGTAGGCATGGTTCAGATTTTCTGCAGCAGATTGTCGTTTATTTGATATTTCTCTATGACAAAATATATTATTTAAGTATTCGGTATTCGGCCGAATAATATGTAGATATTCGGTATTCGGCCGAATATAATAAAAGCAGCCGAATAGGCCGAACACCGAATAGTAACCGAATATTCGTTGCAAGTCTAGTTGTAATCCCTTTTCGTGTATATATTTTAGTCCGGTTAACTATAGTTCATTATATTACATTTTAGTTGCTTAACTACTCCGAAACTTGGGGCTGTACTGAAAATCAGCAATTGGCTGAGTACGATTCCCTTTTGCCATCATCATCATCATCATCAGCCTTAATTGGTCCACTGCTGGACATAGGCCTCACCTAAGCGACGCCACTCCGGCCGGTCCTGTGTCTTCTGAATCCAGCGGTTTCCCGCCGTCTTCTTCAGGTCGTCCGTCCACCTTGTCGAAGGGCGGCCTGTGCTTTTTTGCCACACGGTGCACGGTTTAATAATTTTATTTAGTAAGTACCTAATTACCTTGACTTTCGTTAGGCGTGCTTTATTCAATCACCTTTTGAACTACTTTATTCAGAAGAGGCGATTCCTCTGAGTCTCGAACTTACATCGTTTTTCCATTCTTGATATTGTTTATACCAGTGAATTATATTCCTGATTTAACACGATAGCACCTACCTAATTGGGTCTAACACCAAATAAATATAGTTTTAACATTTGCATCGTGTTTTATTTAAGCTAACGCAGCTTAGCCAAATGGCCTGAATAACTTTACCCAGCCGAGTTCTCGACTAATATTTTTTCAACAGAAATATTTACATCTTTAAAGCTGGATTTAAAGGATTTAACTCCCCCATTAGCGGCGGCGCGAGCCCGCGGCCCCCGCGAACTAAGTTATCAAACTTTCTTCTGCCCACAGAACAATAACAAGCCGTGCTTGGTTATCTTTAACTTGAGGCGGGGTATTTATACGCGATAGGTATACGGGCACTAGGTATGCATAGAAATTCATCCCGCGGATGATTCAGTTATCAATCAGGATACCTCAACCGTGTCATATGAAGAATGACCAGTTAGAAATCGAGGCTTGACGCAGTTGAACGACAAAGAATTCGTACATTATACTCGACGGGTTCGTTGTCTCCTGAACTGAAATTAACTCTACCTCCTCTTTCGCAACGATGTCCCCACTACCCGGGCAATAGCTCCAGGGGTAGTAGCCCTGTACCCTCTCGGTATCACTGCAATTCATTCACTGTTATGGTCATCAATCTGAATATACCTATTCAGATTGATGACCCGTCAAGATTTACCAGCAATCTGTGGAAGACCTGTGAACTGCGACAGTGAAACAGAAACAAGGCCTCCTATCGGAGTCGGAAGTTCCGGGTTCGTTTCTTATTCGGATCTTAAACATTTATAGTCTGGGAGGCAACCCGTTCATAATAGTGGCCCAATAAGGGGACTGCGATGATATTGACTGACTCGCGCTCCAAGTTTTAACTCCGAAAATGCGAAGGGCAATAGGCTGGTCTTCATGTAGCAGGGTACGTGAGCAGTGTCTCGGAGACAAACTTATGTTCTTTGTGACAGACAGTATTGTGTTTTTCTTAATAATATCCTGAGTTTTAAGGTGCCTACCTAGTGTTAGGGATCCTGTATTGTTGAAATATCTGTGGCGACAACCCGACGTATATGTTTATGTGTCAGGGTATAATCCAAAGTTAGTGTACGGGACGAGAGTTGATTGGTTAGCGGCGCACCCGCCCGTACATTAGTGAAGTTTTTGCTGGGATTGACGAGGAAGCGGCTATCGAAGATACGAAGGGTCGTTTGGAATGAAAGGCCGGAGTGGTTTGGTTTCACGCCAGAGAGGTCTTGATTGTCCGCCGGCCGCCGCGAGAATAACGAGCTAGCCGCAAATCGGCCTATATTTATGCGAACCGGTCGACAGGCAAAACCCCCGTTGGTAGGCAGTTTATTAATTAAAGGTGAGAGGGCCGGTATGATGCGGCGCTGTTTCGTTCACACTTCCTATATCTATCCTTATCTAGCTATTTTAATGCGCTGCCTAAGATATTTTATTTCCTGGTACTATGCTTTTACAATACTATATTTACTAGGGAATAAAAGACGGAACACTACAATTGTTTATTTTCGAGCTTATTCTAATTTCTTATGTACTAATTATTATGCACTAGGTCTAAAAACTATAATTATATAAATCAAATTAAAAGGTAAGAGATCGTTCCGAACATTTCTCCCCCCGAGTGAACCGCCGCCCGCTAGGTTCACTCAACAACAGTAGGAGGAAGATCTCTTCTCGCAATGATGATTAATTTCTTCACCGGTCGTCGAAGCACTCTGCCCTTGGTCTGGACGTCCACGGTGCGCACCACGCCGTCTCCTCCGGGGAACGTCTTCGTCACACGGCCCTTAGGCCACGTATTGCGAGGCAGTGTGTTGTCGGCGATCATGACGACGTCCCCGACGCGTAGCTGCTCTCCTCGTCCGTGGGGGTCCCGGCGCTGCTGTAGGTCCGGCAGATACTCCTTTATCCATCGCGCCCAGAACATGTCGGCGAGGCGCTGCGATGTACGCCAGTGTCGTCGGCTGACTAAGTCCCCGTCGTCGAAACTGCCAGGTGCCGGGTTCGATGCCGGGCCGAGTAGTAGGAAATGGTTCGGAGTCAGCGCCTCTGGGTCCTCTGGGTCAACGGAGACGTGCGTGAGGGGTCGGTTGTTGACTGTGAATTCGACCTCGGCAAGCAGTGTGTTGAGTACCTCGTCGCTGGGGTGCCTCTCGTCGAGCGTGGCGTATAGCGCAGTCTTCACGGCCCGTACCATCCTTTCCCATGCCCCACCCATGAACGGGGCCCCTGGGGGTAAAAATCGCCAGTTGATTGCCCGGGCACCCGCTTCACGTTGCGTAGCGGCGTCGATGGCTCTTCGCAGGTCCTTCTCGGCGGCGCGCAGGTTGGTGCCGTTGTCTGACCAGAGTTCGGTGGGGCAGCCTCGGCGCGCGATGAACCTCCGCAGCGCCATGACCGCAGACTCAGTGGTGAGAGATGGCGCGACTTCCAGATGCACGGCGCGCGTAGTGAGGCACGTAAACAACGCCACGTACCGCTTCTGTCTAGCTCGCCCGACGGTCACGGTGAGGGGGCCGAAGTAGTCTAGCCCGGTGTAGGTGAAAGGCCTCTGGTGGTGGGCCAATCTGCAATACGGTAGGTCCCCCGTCGGTGGCTCCGGTGGCGATTTTTTTCTTGTTTGACACGGCCGACATCTGTATATCACTTGACGGGTTATAGGCCGCAAGCGAGTGATCCAGTAGCGCGTTCTGCATTCGTTTATCGTCGCTTCGACTCCCGCGTGATGTAATTTTCTATGTATGTGTTCTATATACAGTTTTGTTATGTGGTGGTCGCCGTCAAGTACTATAGGGCTCCGCTGTTCCTCGTTAATGTCGTCTGTAGCTTGTATCCTCGATTTTATTTTTATTAATCCGTCCGTTAGTTGAACGGATAGTGCGCGCAGCCGTCCCTTTCGCGCGCGGTTGATATCCCCTATCTCCGTTTCAAATGAATCTTGTTGAATGACTCGTACTAGTAGTTGCTCTGCGCGTTTCATATGTTCACCGCCGATTGGAATGTAAATATCCTTTATTTGTACTATTTTCTTATATTTTTTCGCCTTGTTTGTCTTCGTTTTCCAGTCCGGGTCGCTCTCTTCGTTTTTCTTAAGTCTTCGATAGTATGTTTTGTGTGGTGAGCGACAGAGACAGATGAACTGTAGCACTCTCGCTACTGTTCTTTGTAGGCGTTCCCACTTAGAAAATCGGGCAGGGTCCGGAATGACTGATCTCAGCGCTATCTCGTTCACCCGGGCGTGATGTATTTTTTCTTCTCCGGTGGGGCTCTCGAGGCTGGGTCGTTCGGTCGGCCACGTGCTGGGATCTTCGTATAGGAAGGCTGGCCCTTGGAACCATCGGTGATTGGAGTCGAAGCCCGGCGGGACGTCTCTGGTGGCGTCGTCGGCTACGTTGTGCTTCGTGGGGACCCATCGCCAGTCGGCGAGCGAGCTGTTTTCTTCTATTGCAGCGATGCGGTGGGCGACGAACGGGCGGTAGGATCTCGAGCCAGTCTTCAGCCAGGTGAGTATAGTTTTGCTGTCTGTCCAGTGGGTGACGCTGGCTGGCTTGACGTCGTGTTCTTCTATGATGATCCTTCCCATGCGACTCCCCATGACGGCCGCTTGTAGCTCCAAGCGGGGTATGGAGGTCAGTTTCAGAGGGCACACCTTAGCTTTGGCGGCTATGAGTGAGATGTGGGCTCTTCCGTCGTCGGCGGTCGCTCTCCAGTATGCGATCGCGCTGTAGGCAGTCTCGCTGGCGTCCACGAAGATATGAAGTTGTAGTGACGAGGCGTCGCTGTAGCGGGGGTAGCACCTTGGTATTCGTATGTCGCTGAGCTTCTTCAGGTGTTCCAACCATTCTGTCCATTGGATTGACAGATCATCGTCGATCGCTTGATCCCACTCCGTGCCCCGGCGCCAGATTTCTTGTAGAATTTGCTTTGCCTTGATGGTGACCGGTGAGGCGAGTCCCAGGGGGTCGAATAATGACATCAGAATGCGTAGGGTTTCCCTCTTCGTTGGCTTCGTGCTTGTCATTATTTCAGCTGGAAGGCGTGCCATATTCAAATTGAAACCCAGGTTGTCGGTTGCAGGCCTCCAAATCACTCCTAGTACTCGTTCAGGTGAGCTCTCGATGTCCAAATTGATGATCGGGCGCGCTTCTATGGTTGACAACTCGTTGACGATTTTCTTAGAATTTGAATTCCATTGCCTTAGTTCATAGTGAGCTTTTCTATGTATTTCGCTAATGCGCTTCGCCGACGAGAGAGCCTCTTCTTCGGAGTCGTAGCTGATGAGTAAGTCATCTACGTAGTGGTTTCTAATAATTGCATCGCAGGCTTGTGGATCTGTTTCTTTATATTTCAATGCGTTGCAATTTTTCACGTAGATCGCAATAGCCGGCGAGCACGTCGCGCCGAATATTAACGATGTCATTCTGTACTCTTGTGGCGGCGTATCGCTTCTCTCTTCTCCCCGCCATAGGTAACGCAGTGCGTCTCTGTCTTCCGGTTTTACTTTTACTTGCATGAACATTTCTTTTATATCGGCGGTGACGGCAATTCTTCTTTGTCTGAACCTCATGAGGACTCCAGGTAACGATTGTATGAGGTCCGGTCCTTTTAATAGGTGGTCGTTTAGTGACACACCACGGGTCTTGGCGGCGGCGTCGTGAACTACTCGTAGTTTGTCTGGTTTCATAGGATTGATAACTGCGAAGTGAGGCAGGTACCACGTCTTCTTCATATTTTTCTGTATGGGCGCTTGCTCGGCGTAGCCTTTTTCTATGAGTCCATTCATGTATTCTGTATATTTTTTCTTCAAATTTTCATCTCGGTCGAGTTTTCTTTCTATGTTGTGAAGTCTCTTGAGTGTATTTTCGTAATTGTTGGGCAATGTATCGTCGTCTCGCTTCCACAACAGAGGGGCTTCGTATCTTCCATCTATCTGTCTCACTTCATTTGTCAGTTTTTCAAGCGCTCTGTGCTCTGGGTTGTTCTTAGGTAACTTTTCCTGGATGAAAAGCGACTCCAGAGCGAAGTATTCCCGCAGTTGCTCATTCATGTCTTCGTCGTTATCTTGTTTAGTAATGAAATTGACTCGTTCATGTTGTTTTCGCAGAGCGGGGCGGGATCTCGCACCGTGTAGTACCCATCCGAGCGGCGTGCGGGATGCGACGGGTTGATGTTTCTGTCCTCTTCTCACTTCGGATGCAAGCAGTAGGTGCCAGTTGTCTTGGCCAATTAATATT
Source organism: Carterocephalus palaemon (assembly GCA_944567765.1). Taxonomy (NCBI): domain Eukaryota; kingdom Metazoa; phylum Arthropoda; class Insecta; order Lepidoptera; family Hesperiidae; genus Carterocephalus; species Carterocephalus palaemon. The sequence goes on from OX155656.1 coordinate 121,536, forward strand.
TGTGGCTTCGCTCCGTCGTATTGAAGGTTTCTTTTCAGGTCGCTCAGGTGTTCGCAGTCGGCTAGGTCTCGGTCGGTGATAGCTTGTGGTGACAGCTTCAAATTAGACATCGTGCGGGCTTGTATTGTAAAGGTTTCTTGAGACGGCCCTCTGAGTGAGATGTTGGCACGGCGTGACGATGATTTCATGCGGTGATCCCCAATGACTTCGATGTGGAGAGATTCGTGCGGCCCGGTGACGCCAGTCTTCTTTGAAATTTCTTCATCTATGAGCGTGACCGTAGAGCCGTCGTCGAGCAAGGCGTATGTTTCTATTTCTCCCCCCGGTCCGGTGATATGGACGGGGACTATTTTCAAGTAGGATGTAGGTCCTCTTGCCCATGTAGAAGTGACGTGTTCTATTTCTGTCCCTTTTTCTTGTATTTCTCTATTTTCTTCTTGCTTCTTGTGATGATGCAGGAGTCGGTGATGCCAATACTGGCAGTTATCTATTTCGCAACGCTTTCGGCGGCAGCGGTGAGTATTTGTTCGAAAGCGTAGGCAGCTGAAGCACAATCTTCTATTTTTCGCAATATCCCATCGATCGTTGACTGTTATTTCTTTAAATTTTCTGCAATCTTCTATTCTGTGCCCCTCGTTTGAGCACGCTGCGCATTTTTCTATTTTTCTTTCTGTTGTGTTGTACATTTTCTGTCTTCTCTGTGCCGGGGCGGGTTGTTCCGAGAATGGGGATTCAGGCTGCGCGTAGGGGGCGCAGCGCTCGGACTCCCGGCGCAGGAACTTCGAGAGCTTCTCCAGATCTGGTTCTTCATTCTGTTGCTCCGCTGCGAAGTCGTACCACCTATAGCGCAGTACCGGCGTGAGCTTTTCTATAGTGATCTTGGTTGCTTCGGGGTTGTACAAGTAGTGTAGTTTGCGTAGCGCTCGTAGTGTCGCGACGATGTTCGCAACGCGGCTGGCGAAGATACAAATATCGCGTGGGGCGTCGCTGAGTCGGGGCAGCGCGCGCAAGCGATCCAGTTCGGCGAGTGCTATTGAGTCTGGGCGTCCAAAGCGGGCTTCGAGTGATTTCATAATTTCTTCTGGGCTTGCATTGTAGATGAGTAGGTTCTCGACGGCTTCCTTTGCTCTTCCTCGTAGAGCGCGACGTAATCTTCCTATGTTTTCCAATTCTGTATGATGTTTCGCTGTTTCTTCATAAGCTGCTCTGAATGACAGCCAATCTTGATGTGACCCTCCATACGAAGGTAATTCTGTGAGGCGGGCTTGCTGTGGCCCAGACCGGGCGGCGATGGCTATGGCAGACGCTAGTTCAGACAGGTTCACTTGTGTCGAACTCGGCGGCGTCGGCAAGGGCTTCGTGTCAGGCTGAAGAGTCGGGGCTTCCGGTGCAGGTGTCGGTGCGGCGTCGTTCTTCAACGCGGCGGCGACCGGGAGCGTGGCGGGGACGTCGTTGGACGGGGCGGCACCGGAGAGGTGGGCATGATGCATCCATTTGTCAACATGCCTAGTGGCGTCCTCTTCCGGTTCCCTGTCGCTGTGGTCCTCTTCACTATTGATCTCTTCTAGCTCCAGTGCTGCTAGGCGTGCAGCTGCTAATTTGACCTGCAGTTGCAGCAGGTCCTCTCTGGCGCGGGCGATTCTCGCGGCCTTCGTTGGCCGGACGGACTTGACGGACTTGATGGAGTCGGCGGACGTGACGGAGCTCGTAGACGGAGGCTTGTTCGGAGCTGTTGGCGTTAGGTCTCTCTCTGTCACACTCGAGGACTCTTCTGTAATGCTATCCTCAGGCGCGTTGTAAATGGCTGTGCGACCGATGCGTTTCGCGGACATGGCGTCTTCTAATCTTCTTAAAATCACTCGTAGTAATCCGGCTCGAGGGACCAGAGAATGTACGGGAAGAGAGTTGATTGGTTAGCGGCGCACCCGCCCGTACATTAGTGAAGTTTTTGCTGGGATTGACGAGGAAGCGGCTATCGAAGATACGAAGGGTCGTTTGGAATGAAAGGCCGGAGTGGTTTGGTTTCACGCCAGAGAGGTCTTGATTGTCCGCCGGCCGCCGCGAGAATAACGAGCTAGCCGCAAATCGGCCTATATTTATGCGAACCGGTCGACAGGCAAAACCCCCGTTGGTAGGCAGTTTATTAATTAAAGGTGAGAGGGCCGGTATGATGCGGCGCTGTTTCGTTCACACTTCCTATATCTATCCTTATCTAGCTATTTTAATGCGCTGCCTAAGATATTTTATTTCCTGGTACTATGCTTTTACAATACTATATTTACTAGGGAATAAAAGACGGAACACTACAATTGTTTATTTTCGAGCTTATTCTAATTTCTTATGTACTAATTATTATGCACTAGGTCTAAAAACTATAATTATATAAATCAAATTAAAAGGTAAGAGATCGTTCCGAACATTTAGGATGATCGAGAACTGCTGTGGAGGAAAACTTGTGAGGTAATTGACGGTAGCTGACGGGTTATGATCACGTCAGTGACGTCTTCGATGAATGGATTTCAACGACTAGCTGATTAATTTTCTATGCGAACTATTAATTTTACGTAAATTACTTCTTTCATTAATTTACGCGCTCCAAGCCTGCCCCGCCGGCTGCCCCACACGTAACAATTCCGGATTCCAGTCGAGTCTGGAATGGAATGTAATTACCGTTTCAAGTGAAAAATGGTTTTCATTACCTGTTCATCGCCACCCGCCCGCCGCCGGCTCGCTTACTTTATTGTAATGTTGCGTCGCAGTCACTTATCCCGTGACGTCAGGATGGTAAACATTTTGCGGGTTCTTCTCCGGATTTTGCCACATTCATACAATTCCAGAAAGTTAGATTGCCTAGAAATAGTCCGTAAGAACGTTCCAAATTTGATTTCATGTTGGTAGATGTCTAGAGTCAGTATTCGCCTCGTACGTGTTTCGACTCTGAAATGGAACTTTGTACATTTCCATCTTGTCGCCATGCCCGGTTCTGACTGTGCCCACTTGACTTATGCACCAAGAGGAGCCTGCAATCATACATAAAGTGCCTACCAGACTTATTAACCAAGTGGATCGCAACGAAATTAAGGTGCTTTAAGATATATTCGTGGAATCTTTGTTGTATTCTGTTCGTGCGCGATGTTGAGTCGCCCAGATTGCCGAACCGCAGCCGGAACCGAATCCCTGGCTCGAATCTGGGGGCAGATATTCGAATCTGGGAGCAGATATTCGAATCAGGGGGCAGATATTCGAATATGGGGGCAGACATTTGAATCTGGGGGCAGATATTTGAATCTGGGGGCAGATATTCGAATCTGGGGGCAGATATTCGCAGAAAAATATTTTGAACTAGATCATAGCTCCATAGGACCCGCCACTTCCCAGCTCTCGTGTGGCTGTTCTAACAAGACCAGAACATTTTGCAGATGTGAGCATGACCTTTTAATGTTATGGTTCAGTTTTATTATTCGGCCAAATTCCGGTAATATTTGATGGCTGATAAACCAGCCATAACTTTGGTTATTTTATTACGCATCATTCCCCAGTTTTGCCAATTTCCATTTTTATTGGCAGCTTAAATGCTGGCTTTGCGTTAGAGTAGGCAGTCGGATATATACGTGTTATTTATCCTGCGTGCTTAGGAGGATTTACAAATTGAAGTTAGTGCTGCTTATTGACTGAAAATTTCTAAATCAACTGAACTATGTTTAAATCTCAATTTCTATTAGAAAAATAAAACTTAAATTCTACAAAAAGTCAAAAACTCATACAAAATCCTTTATTTCAAGTTAATTTTGAAAATGACTTTAATAAAGCTCACAAACTAAAAAGGTTTAGGCGCGAAGCCGATACTTGGGTACCTTACCTACCTACCGTCCACACGGTCCATAACAACCCTTTCACTGTCCACTGTAGGATTCGGGTGTCCTCTCGGCACGGGAGGGGCTGATGGTGTGCCGCGGCCATTTGCTCGTAAGGTCAAGCGCCATACAAAACTGCATCTTCAGGCTGAATCATCAAAATGCAAATGAGCGCTGCTCGATGACTTCACATTTTTAAGAGGTACTCGTAATTACTAACCCGAGATGCAGTTCTTGTAAGTGCCCTTGGCTACTGGCTACTGGGCCTGAAGACTAACATGTAGCTAATGTGTGCCATCACCATACTATTTTGTGTTAACATTGTAGGCGTTCCCGGAAAGAATGAAGGTCCCTTGGGATACGGGATGGTAGTTTGTTTGAATATTTCAAAAATTTACACATATTTGCAACGAACCTAATGAATACAATCCTCAGAATTCGATCGGTGGTGTCTTTGAGAAGGAGGCAACTAGGTGCAAACGAAACTATTGTTATGTCTAATTCGCACGCGACTAACACGCGAGCGAAGCTGCGGGCGTCCACTAGCATGTAAATATTGGAATTCTGCTGTCGCTCCTATGAAGAGGTTTTTATAGGTCCCTATAATCCCTTTCATTATTTCAATATAATATATCCCTTCGTTTAAAGAAGCTGAAATCACATCCATCCATACATTTTCTATTTCACTTCACTGCTGGGCATAATTATGTCATCTGAAAGGGTTGAACAAATCGTCATTCCATCGTCCCGCCGGCCGTGAAGAAATGTGTCAACGCCGGCCGCCGCTCCGTCCGCCGCTCCGGCCACCGCTCCGTCCGCCGCTCCGGCCGCTCGACACGGCCGCCTCTCGGCATCGCTTAGCTACTATCCATTTTTAATTGAAAACGGACGAGAATCTGGCGGCCATTGCTGTAGATTGCTGCGAATAATTAATTCGCGATACAATGCAAAACAACGATGTTGAGAAATTGCTTTAATACCGCGTGGTAACTGGAAGTTTATACACAAGTAGTCAGTCATTGAGTTATCAGATTATAGCGTTTCAATATCAGTTTAATACCTTACTTGATTAGCTTGTAGCAGATCACTTTTTTAAATTCTGATGTATTTATCTACCTTTACGTCTACCTTACGATTAGTTACGATACATTGTGTATTCCGAAGTTGTAATTTGGCTTCGGGATTCTAATATAAAAATCAGTGTCCCACGACATTAAATGGCTGGAACACAATGACGTGGTATCGTTTCCCTTGTTGGCGGCGGCACCGGCGGCACGCGAGTCTAGGGCGGAACGCAGACGACCGATTGTAGATTTTTTTACTGAATGTTTAACGTAAAATAAGATGGTATGGTATGGTGGTGGGCTCCGGTTTCCGCAATTAGCTCTGTATAAAGAGCCGTTTTGCGTACAATGCCGGCTAGGTGTCTAGCCAGCCTAATAAAGCCCAACGTAAATTAAGATACGAAAAATGACTTTTCAAAAATCTATAAATGATCAATGATAAATCATTGTAAGAATGGTGTAAGTTGACAAAAAAGTTACACAGTGCCATAGTTCTATGGAGCTCTAGTTTTAAATCGCTCGCGTGACTAAAGCGCTCGACTGTGACTCATTTTTAAAAGCTTTTATTTAACTTCACTCGTATGTATGTATGTCCTGGAATCTTGCAATCAATATTTCACCCACTTCCACTGAAGCTATCGAGCTGAAATTTGGCATACATATTGTTCCGACGACAATTCACGAAAAAATAATAACACGTAATCGTACACGTCGTAACACGTATGTTAAAACAAGTTACTGATAACGGATAAATGTGAATCGTTCGTCTGCGCTGCGCCTGATATCTGGCCCAAGCCCAGTGACGTCACTCCCTCGCGCCGCCTCCCTAATGCCCAAATTGCACTGTCACATAAAACACCGCTTGCCATCAAGAATAAATGATTTGCAACCTTATTTCGTGATATTTAAAGTGCATTAATACTAATTTAACAATGAAATCAATCTTTATTGCAATCGTTCTTCAATATCAGAAATATGATGCTTAGATTTTGCTAAATTAACTCTGTAATATTCAGTCCTTAACGTGTAAGTACTCACCCATTGATAGTCTCCGAAGCTTTCGCTCCGGCACTACACAAGCTCCGTTTTCTTGCCGTATGAAGACTAACTATTTAATCGTCATTTTTGGCCACACAAATGTTAGGCTATACTGAGCGCTATATCGACGAAGAGGGGAAGGTGTATTTATTCCTGTTTATTTTCATCCTATGAATGCCCTTTACAACCCCTCGTGAAGGTCGCTAGGGGAAACTGGACGTTTTAAAATGCTAAGGCAGCAGTCGGGAAATATCAAGTGGCAATAATATCGTTTCGAAACAGTCTGTATAAACGCGACGCGGCCGAGTGAGGAGCTCTGATAGAGCTTGTCACTACACCAAAACTAATGACTTGCGGTGCTAGAGGTGGTAGAATACGTACACGTCCTGCTGTGTGTTTTATTTAAGCAATCGCATTTGCAAGAAAAGGTGAAGTTGCAAGAACGGATATCAAAGATGTGACCGCTTTATTCCATGTTTCTTACTTAGCTTCAAACAGGACTTAAATGCGTTATCTGCCTAACAAGTAACTGTAATTTAATTACTTTAAGGGGAAGTTAGCACAGGTAGTTAAGTTGGCAATTGCATTAACTCGGATAATTGACACTCGTCACATTTCTGGTATGGATTATGTTATGGCGCAGGATTTCGCTATGAGATTGAATAAGTTCATGTAAATGTTCGCGTGTGTGAGTAGTGTCGAAGGCGTCTCGCGCCCCATTTGACTAGCTAGGGTAAATATTCGTCTCGAAGGTAAGAATAACCACGGCCAGATTGCCCTCGATCCGGATGAGCTGCTCATGAGCCCGATATTGAGCCGATATTGAGCCGAGACTCCCCTTCGGCTAATTTCGCATAAAAATTCATACAATTTTTCTAGAAGGGGCGTTTGTAATTTTCGAGGCGAGTGTACCTACTCGTACTCGTGTTTGTTTTGATCTCGTGCGGGGATGGGTCTTAATGAATGTGTGCATGAAACTTTTAATTCCGTACGGCTTCGTCGAGGGGCTCCAGTTGCTCTTGAATTAAATTATTACGTGATATAAATGTGGAATATAGGCTAGTGTGATAGTTGAAAAATAGGAATATCGAGCTTACTAAATAATTTGATAGATTCAATTAGTTTCCTCATTGTATGAAGGTATCTTATGGTAATATTTAGGTGATTTCGGATTTATTTAATAACTATTTGTTCCAGTTGTGATTGCAGTGAAGAAGTGAAAGGTGCCATAGCATTTTAAATTTATCATTTCAAAATTACTGGCCCGAGTAATTTTCTCGTCTCGTTTATGATAATATGTAATGTACAATAGACAAAATTAAAAAAACTATTTTAAAAGCTTTTATTTAACTTCACTCGTATGTATTATTCATGTAAGTATGTCCTGGAATTTTGCAATCAATATTTCACCCACTTCCACTAAAGCCATCGAGCTGAAAGGAGACGATCAATTTTGGGCCAAACGATGTACCGAGGTACAAACTACAAAGTATTGGTAAAAAATCCTTACATTATACTAAAACTAATGGTCGATCAATTATTTTTAGAATCCTTATATTTAGCTTGTAATAAAATAATAAAAAATGCAACAGTTCGTACCACAAAACTCCAATAGTAGTAACCACAAACTGGCTAGAGATACTACGGTAGTAACTACTCTGCACTGTTTATGTCATCTGCCAACTTCTGCTTTAGTGACAGACGTTACGTATTACGTATAGGTCTATTAACCTGTATTCAATTTACAAATTATTACTAGGTTTAAAAACGATTTCAAGAAAAAATTAGCCTATAATGGTAATTAATAGAATATTTAAATCAATATAAAATACTATGATTCTGTTTCTTAAGGTAGTTTATTAATACAATGCGCATGACAGATTTAGTAACAACCGAAACGCAATATTATGCTATATTGCCATAACTTGCAGTGTTGCAATACATAAATTATCTTTTAAAGTTAATTTTAGGTGGTACAAATGCAGTAAAAAATCTAATGTATTTTTTTAATAAAATAACGCATTTTTTTCTCCAAAACTCAATTTTTGTACTCGAGGTACATCTCATGGCCCAAGTTGTATAGAAAGATAAACGTGTCCTTTGGCACACATATTTGGTTCCGATGACAATGCACGAAAAAAAAAAATTAATTAAAAAATAAAAAGCTTTTTTTCAAAAAAATATTTTTAATTGTTATTCTCAAACATCTCACCTAAAGCAACTTTTATGTATTCTGTGCCTAAAGCAAGAGTCTATCGACATATTATCTGTATCTCTGCTGCTCATTACATCACTATGTAATGTAATAACAACGCCGCCATTTCTCTCCGCCGGCTGCCGACAGCCAATACGCAAAAGTGCCATTTATGTCGACACGTAAATTAGGAGCCAACTTTGTTGCTCTGGCGGAACCTTGCGGCTTCCCGGGCAGGCGGTCCCGCTAGCAACCTACTAGCAACCCACTAGCCAGTCGCTAGCAACCCGCTAGCGTTGTTCCTGTTGCTGACTATCGAAGTTGGCCATGTAACGGAGAGGTTGTCGTATTCATTCGTTTACATTTAGTGAAGGAAGTTCTCTAATGCTGCAAGCGGTTGCGGCAGGAGGTAACCCGTGGTACGAGGCGGCGTGCGTCCTGGCCGGGACCCCACCTAGGGACCTGGACGCGGAGGTGCTCTCGGCGGTGTACTGGCGACGCAGTGCAGCAGCACGAGCCAATGAGGCGGAGCCACAGCCGGAGGAGGCCGGGCGGCAGAGGCAACTCGACCGCCAGGTCCTCCTCCATAAATGGAAGGACAGGCTGGCGGAGCCGACCGCCGGCAGAAGGACGGTGGAGGCGATTCGACCCGTCCTAGAAAGGTGGGTCGATCGCCGACACGGGCCCTCACCTTCCGCGCTGTGCAGGTCCTGACGGGGCACGGTTGCTTCGGTAGGTACCTGTGCAGCGTGGCGGGTCGGGAGCCGACCGGCGTGTGCCACGCCTGTGGGTGTCCAGAGGACACAGCGGAGCACACGCTGGCGGAATGCCCTGAGTGGGCGGAGCCGCGGGCGACGCTCGCGGCGGTGATTGGGGGCGACCTGTCGCTGCCGGGCGTCGTGAGAGCCATGGTCGGCAGCGACAGAGCGTGGAAGGCGGTGCTCCGATTCTGCGAGGCAGTGATGGCGCAGAAGGAGGCGGCGGAGCGGGTGAGGGAAGACGACCCTCTGTCCAACCCAATCCGCCGTAAAAGAGTGGGCCGGAGGCGCCTGGCGCATGAGCGCCGCCTTCCCCCATAAGGTGGGTCTCCGGGCGGTGGAACCGGGGGGTACCATCGCCCAGTTGGAGGAGACCCCCGAGACGGCTGGCGTGTCCCGTGTTCCGGCACGCCAGGTTGAATGGTGAGTGGCGCCACAAGATGAGCGCCCCACAAGATGGGCCCCGATTCCCGGGCAACCGTCGGCGGAGCAGCGGAAGTGTGCGAAAGCGTTCCCGCAGCTCCGCCGGAAGACGGCGAGGAGGAACACCGCTGGTTTTTAGCCGGTAAGAGTCCGGCATAACCCGACAGCGCCCCCCCGCGCCTGTCGGGTATCCATGAGGATTTTCCAGCGAGAAAAAAAAAAAAAAAGGAGGTAACCCGTGGAATCATTACGCAAGTAAAAAGGCGTATGATTTTCTGATGGGCCCTTAAGGCGACTATGTTTGTCTCTGCCGGTGTCATTGTGTCATAACTACGAGTGTGTGTGTAAGCGCGTGCGTAATTACGTGCGTGCGTGCGAATATCGAGCCTAGCAGGCGGGCTGGTGGCCGGTAGCCCCGGTAGACCCGGCAGACCCGGTAAATCCGGTAGACCCGGTAGACCCGGTCGTATGCTGAGCTGGGCTCCTGACCGCAAACGTCTTCTATTATTATTGAATCTACATTCTACGTTACGGGATGCAATGGATAGCCATTGCATCCCATTTGAGTAGTCACACTTACATTTTCAGAAAATTCATTTATTTTTATTTCCCTTCACAGAAGGAATTTCTAAATCTGTTGTTAAATCATAAAATATTATTATTTAGATATTCTCAATATTGTTTGGCCTTATTTATCGCGTCGAGTGCGGTCGGCGCGGAGGGCGGCGCGGCGGGCGGCGCGGGGGGCGGCGTGGTTAATAGAGCGTGAGCACCTTTCTCTGCCTCCGTAATGTCTCTCTCCAGGGCCTAGTTTATCTGCACACCATGCCTGAGCTATACAGTACTGTTATTTTTACAGGTATTTTCCTTATACAGTCTGATTCTAATGAACGTGTAGGTATGTGTGTGGGTGAGTGTGTGTGTGTGTGTGGTGTGTTTGGGCGAGTGTGTGTGTGTGTACCCACACACAGTGGGTGTAGATGTGTATGTGTGTGTATTAGTGTGAAGTAGAGTTGGTTTGCAAATGGTGTGTGAAATTTGAATCGCTTGAACGATTTTACACTATCTAAGTAAGACTTTAACTTGGCCAGCGAGTGAGAGGCGGCGTATAAAACAATACAATAGTCGGGCCATTTCGATTATTTACGAGTGTCCAGAAATACGCTGCGTGGAGTTGGCAATAAATTCTCCGAATAGCTTTATATAGATTTGCTGGTTGTCAGTATGCAATCATTTTAAACAGACCAGATACTCCACAGTGTACAGCTGGACATGTGTACAGGTGTACAGGTTTACAGGTGTACAGGTGAACAGGTGTACAGGTCGCACACAACACGGGCTCTTCCTAGCATTAGACGTGGCTGCGGTCACAACTAATTCAGCGAGTAGGTCCCGCTGCGCTGTACGCTAGCTGCGGTGCTAATGGACCACAAGTCTTAAGGGACTCAGTTCTGTTGTCTTTACCAACTATCATAACATAGCTACAATTGTAAACTACTTCTTGTACGTTGTACCTACCTAAACTAATGGAATTAATTTAGGAATTCGTGGAATTAAACGGACTAACCATCCCAGTCCCTGATTGAGTCTTGTTCAAAGTCAGTCAGAGTTATCATGGGCGGCAGCGGATGGGTGGTGCTGCAAGCTCGTTTGCTATCTTATATCCTTAAAAAATATATAAAAATTAAACAACAATTGGTTTCCTTTACACCTAGCTGCATACAAACTTTCACATTTCTAACATTACATAGGATTTTTGGATCGTCGTAATCGTACAAACTTTTTTAATTAAAATTTTACATTCGCGTTCTACGTGTAGGTCTTCCCACGGGGTAGCGACATACGCAAGTACAATTCATATCAAAACATTAACAATCCAAATAAATCCATTCAGTTGTGACAATACAGTATTAATCACCTAAAAATCCTCGACTAAGTATAAAACAAGCTGATAAATTATGAAGGTATCGTATGTGGTATTCAATGTGTTAGAGCAGGACGCGCCTCAGCCGAACAGTAGTCTCGTGCGCGTATCCGCGGAGAATTTAACCTGCGATACTATACTAATTGCTTCGAAAGGAATGTCACTCGGGCGGCGCGGCGGGCGGCGCGGCGGGCGGCGCGGGGGGCGTTATTGGCGCTGCGATACGCGGAGCTTATCTCAGGTACTCGCAGATTAACTCTGTGCCGAATCCCGGTTGGAGATGTTACGGGCTTAAGAGATTAACACATTCATGTGAAAACAGCCTTAGCGCAATGTTGTTCGAATGAACTGATAATTAGTGAAGATCGTCTTGCATCGCGGCCTCCATTTTGACTTTTCAATTTGCAAATGAAACAATATTTATGCGACAATACAGCTTCATTTCTACGTATGTGCAAAACGGAAGTCTAGAATGAATAGGATGAATGACAACTGACTCGAATACAGTAGTAGAAAAATTAAGTTAAATTGAATGTAATTATAACTTTTATGTTTGCTACCTAAGCTTACAGAGTCAATGGTTTCCATATGGTTAACTTCCACAAGCCAGCCCTAACAGTCCCCAGACACCGTGAGCCCGGGCAGGCAAGGCATTTCATGTTTCATTAATTTAGATTGTTCTAAAAACAATTATTTGTGGACTCAATGCGCGGTGGCGAATGACCCTGACTGCGAACCGCGGGGCTCGAACCCGGGGCCCAGCATTACTTTTCGATGTGTTCTGCGTGTTTTCGCCAGCCGCAACAGGCCGCTAGGCCTGGCCCGGCCGGGGGCGTGAGTGTGTAGCGTTTGTTTATTTATTTTAGCGTGACCTCGAAGCGAAGTGAACATTTGAATTTGAATTTAATTTGCGCGAGGGCTGCAAAGAAACAGCTTTACGAAAGTTTGGTAACAATTGATGCGGCTCCAAGGTCGGCAATAAAGCTCGCGAAGTTGGCGGCGGGCCGCGCCAGCCTCCTGACACGACACTGCCATAGGCAGCCTTGCTCGCCTCGGCAGGGTTGCCACTCTAGAGGTAAATAATATCATAATCCAACACGTTGATCTGTCGAGAGGATAGGACACTTGAGGCGTCGGAGTAAACATTGAATGATACAAAACATTTGGTCAGCTCATCGAGAAAACACCCTGAAGACGACGAAGGGAGAAACAAGGCATAGCGAGTCAATTGCCTTATTAGCTTTACCCGCGGTAAATGTTTCCCGTGAAAATCTTCCTCCTTCTCCTGTAATTATATAGAATAACTAGTGGGCGCCCGCAGCTTCGCTCGCGTGGAATTAGACCCATTAACGACATCTGCCCGCGCTCGGGTTGCCCACTTGACTTCAAAAACGGCAAAGTTTCATACTAACTTTGCACCCCCGTTTTTCAAAACCCGAACCCGGGCCGCTCGAGTAAGAGACGAGTTCGATGGCCACTGGACAGCCGCTTAACACTATCGATCGGCCGATAACGTCTCGAGAGGCGCGCCGGCAAGTCCTGCAGGCGGTGTCACGGACTAATTGCAACTGATCTGGCCATTGAACTAACCCCGAGTGGCGAGTAGTCTGCGGCTGAAGTGTAGACGCATGCTCTCGACGCGCCGAGAGATCGAGAGTGTTGTGAGAGAACTTGAAATTTTTCACTGGGGTGGGCCTCGAGAGCCTCGCGCTAGTCACCCCTCTACGGTTGTTACTACCGCACTGCCGGGTTAATATGTTTTCTTAATATCACGTTCTACTAACGGACTAACGCAAGTTACTGTCCTAAACGGAAGTTACTGTCCTACATCATCATCATCATCATCATTTTTTTCCGGTATCTCAAATTTTACCTACTGCTTCTATAGTATACTAGCTTGTACCCGCGGCTCCGCCCGCGTGGTCAAAGGGAATTTAACAACCAAACAACAATTTATCCAGCGCGAATTCAAAATTCAATTCAATTTATTAGTTGCCTATGACATAATTAATATATACATGTATCATTTGTTAGTGAAATACAGAACTTTCTAAATTAATGTTACTAACGCCATCTATTAACAACATCCGGAACTAAATATCTAGCAAATATCAAAACATCGATATCTTCCCATGGGAATGTTTTACCGGGGTAAAAAGTAGCCTACGTCACTCTCCACCCACCTCACTATCTCCACACACAAAAACCATACCATATAATAGCTTCGTTGCGACGTGAAAGCCGGACAAACAAACAAATAAATAAACAAACAAACACACTTTCACATTTATAATATTAGTATGGAGTATGGATAGTATGGATTCGTGATGTTTATATTTGAAACAAAATGAAAGCGTATTTAATTTAGCTGGTTCTCTTTCACTCCACGCTGACGCAACGTGTAAAAGTCGTCATGTCTTTTCAGTTGAGAAAAAAATAACGTAATCTGTTGTTAATTATACTACAGCCATTTTGAAAATAGCAGCAAATTACCATTGACAAACGGATTGACAAACAGACAGGTCATTAAAATAATTCATAAAATATACTGCAAAAGATTTCCGAAATTGCAGAATAGCTTCCATTATAATTTGTTCAGTTCAGCTGACTTGCGAGTAAAATGCACGCACGTCAGTGTTTTGGGGGCAATGCGCCTTTTCCCTTGTTTCGATGAGACTCCCTTTGTTCGCATAAATCGGGCTCTGTCCGGTAATTGTCAGGCATTTAATCATTCGGGCTTGTTGTCTGACAAATCCGGACCGGTTTAGCCGCAAGCGTTCTTTCCGGTTTTAATTTGAAATTGATATTGTGATTTACTGCTCGGAAGGGGCTGTAATTTATCTATCTATATATATAAAAGGAGAAGGTGACTGACTGACTGACTGACTGACTGACTTACTGACTGACTGACTGACTGACTGACTGACATATCAACGCAGGCCCTAAACTATAAGGGTTAGAAACTTGAAATTTTGCACAGGGGTTTTTATAACGTAGGGAAGCACTAAGAAAGGATTTTTGAAAATTCACCCCCTAAAGGGGTAAAACGGGGGTGAAAAGTTAGTATGGAAATTTGCCGTTTTTGAAGTCAAGTGGGCAACCCGAACGCGGGCAATCGTCGTTAATGGGTCTAATTCTACGCGAGCGAAGCTGCGGGCGTCCACTAGTACTGCATTATAATATTAGTAGCTTTTGCCCGCAGGTTTTCCCGCGGAAAAGTACAATTAAGTTAAGGATTAATGACAGCGCCATCTGTTGACGGAGTGCCAGACTGCTTTACAATAAAGGTGCAAAGCATCCCAAGGGAACATTTTTTCGGAATGAAAAGTAGCCTATGTGCTAATCTACTTTATCTTTACCTACGTGCCGAGTTTCATCTAAATCCGTTAAGTAGTTTTTGCATGATTGTGTAAAAACATTCAAACATCCAAAGTTACGAACTGTCACGTTTACAATAATTTATAATTTAACATATATATTTCTTGTGTACGTGTGTATGACAGTGAACTCCTCCTCCTCCTCCTCCAGCATAAAAATATAAATAAGAAATTCATACATGATTTTTGTGTGTTTTATGTGTGTTTTTCATATTATATGTAAGCCACCGAGGACTGGCACACGGCATTTTCTGCTCCTGTAAATTACGTAAACATCCGTAGCGGTGCGGTTTATTAACACGGTGAGAAGAAGGGGGTCTCGACGACTAGTTGACAGTAAAAATTTTCTAGAGTGATCAGGGTCATGGCGCCGCCCTGTCGCAGCCCCCCACACACATTAGGGCTGTACCCGTCCTCGCCGCCGCCTAATCCCGCTAATGCCTAACTAAGCGCAGTAATGTCCATTGTGGTGGCCCTGGATAATCTGCTGTAAGTAGATATTAGGAGATAACGCCGATATCCGAGCGTCACGTATGGCGGTTTGGCTAATGGTTGTAATACTCGTATTTGCTCGCCACGTGTTGCGACGTAATTTCGTGTTATTCTGTTTCAATAAATGAGATGGAGGCTTTAATTATATTAGTCCTCAAGGGTAGTGTAGTGTTTGTGGTGTCCATTGGGTAAATAAAACACGCCTTTGATCACTCAATAGGTGAAGTAGGTAATGCGTCCGGCGCACGTCCGAACTTGCTCACAGCTAGCGCGCAACACGTCTGTGACATACTTGGAACATGGTAACTGGGCTAACCGTCCTAGTCCCTATTTGAGTCTTGTATTGTATTTTTTATCGCTCCAGTCTTGTGCTGTTTAGTTCTCGTGTAAGTACTGCGTCGTTTGTGTTGCCGCAAATCAGATTAAAGTACTCGTAAGCCATAAGTATCAGAGTGTACCGCAGCGCTGCATTGCTTGTGAGCTTGTGGGTCAGCGGTCAATCCATTTAGCATACTAGTAATATTGCAGTCCTATTGGATATTTAATGTAAGCCAATGTTTGTAAGTCATCTGTGATTAAGATTATTATAAAATATAATGTTATTATTGTTTCTGACACTTGTGGAGCGTGCCTAGTCAACTTGAAGCGAGATCAAAAATATAACAATTATACAAGTGTTATAGGCTACATTCTCACAGAAAATTGCACGGCTACCGTGAAAATGGAAAAGAACCCGTAAAAATCATTCGATTTACCTATCGATCGATTTTTATTCGATTAATGACTATTTTTTTTTTTTTTTTTTATTTGGAGTTATTGGCTCGAGCTTATTCAGCTCCGGGCGCTTCGACCATAACTGATCGTTTGTGCCCATAGCCAGTTAAAGTTCACCATCTAGTCCTGCTTCTTTGAGGAAAGCTAGGACTTTGGCGATGGTGATGGATTTAATTTCATCTGGATGCAATTCGTGCGCTCCTAGATGAATGCTCCTCAGGCGTCCAAGAGCACCGCATTGTGTGATGAGGTGCTTCGGACTCTCTAGGTCCTCCAGGCAGTACCTGCAAACTTCAGAGGCACTAAGTCCTAGCAAGGACATATGCCTTCCCAGTTTGCAGTGACCTGTGAGTGCTCTAGTTATAATTCTAATATTGGGTCTGCTGAGTTTTAGTAGCTCATCAGATAATTTCCTGTCATAGCCTCTAATCAGAGCTTTGGAGTGAGATTGGCCGGGCTCTTTAACCCATGATTCAAGAGCTTCCTCTCTGCACTGTTTTAGAAGCTTTTGACGGATCGTACTTTTTGGAATACCACAAAAAGGCTCCGGACCTATGAGGGTGCCTTTAGCACCTCTACGTGCGAGATTGTCAGCTTTGTCATTGCCGACAATGTCTGAATGCCCCGGAACCCACTTTAGAACGACTTTGTTCCTAGATCCAAGTACATTTAGCCGTTCTATACAGTTCTTGACAAGCCTTGATTCGATGCTAAACGAACTCAAGGCCAAAAGAGCCGCTTGACTATCCGAGTGGATAAAAATATTTTGATTTGCGTAGTTTCTTTTGATAATAGTCTCTACGCAAAGGATTATGGCGTAGACCTCGGCTTGAAATATGGTTGCGTATCTCCCCAGGTGGGCATACACTGCCGCTTTCGGTCGCTCACCATAGACGCCAGATCCAACGTCAGGCCCCATTTTGGAACCATCAGTATACCAAACGAGATCACTATCCCTATAGGACATATGGCCTTCTTGCCATTGTTCCCTGGTAGGGAATTCTACGCGATAGTGTTTGGTAAAATTGTGTTCTGCAATCATAACGTCAGAAATCATACAGAACGTCTTCTCCCTTTCTGTTAGTTCAATTAAGGTCCTAAACGATTGGGAGCGCCATGGTTTCTTCCTACCCAAACCGATCCTAATAATGCTGGCCTTCACTTGACTGCGTATGAATATAGGCAGCGGTGGAAGGCCGAGAAGAGCATTCAAGGCGGCTCCGGGAGACGAAACCATAGCTCCTGTTGCAATCATGCATGCCGTCCTTTGAACGGCATTAAGTTTATCAACCGTAGTCTTTTGATCTGTCTTCTTCCACCATGTAATACAGGCATAACATACTATGGGCCTGATGATTGCGGTAAAGAGCCAGATCATGGCCTTGGGGCTTATCCCCCAACGGACCCCTACGAGTCGGCAACATAGACCCATTGCCATTTTGGCCTTGTATACTATGTGGTCGATATGGGAGTTCCATGTCAATTTTTGGTCGATTATGACGCCCAAGTATTTGACTTCTTTGGAAATGGGTATAGTAATGCCATTCACTTTGGGAGGCATAAGCTTATCAAGCTGTCTCCTTTTAGTAAATGGTACTATTATAGTTTTGTCCGGGTTTACTGATAGTTGGTTTTCAGTACACCATTTGAGGACAACATTTAATGCTGTTTGGAGTCTCGATGATATCGTCCTTTGGCAGAATCCTCGAACGATGATAACCAGGTCATCGGCGTAACCCAGTACCTCGAAGAGGTTCTTGCTGAGGCGCTCCAGCAAAAGGTCCATCGTTAGCGACCACAGGAGGGGAGAGAGAACCCCACCCTGTGGGCACCCTCTGGTGGTTTTGATTTCACGAGTTATATCGTGAAGAGTTATCTTGATAACCCTTGTAGAGAGCATGCATTGAATCCATTTGATAGTCGTTTTATCGACTTTCTTTGCCTCCAGTCCTCGTGTAATCGAGGACGTTTGAGTGTTGTCAAAGGCTCCCTCAATGTCTAGAAAAGCACATAGGGCAATCTGCTGGTCTTCGATGGTCTTCTCTACCGCATCCACCAATTCGGCTAGTGCGGTTTCAGTAGACCTTCCCTTCTGGTAGGCGTACTGATTGCCGTGAAGGGGTCGTTCGATGAGCACGTTTTCCCTAATGTGTTGATCTATGATTTTTTCCATTGTTTTTAATACAAAGGATGTGAGACTAATGGGTCTAAAGGATTTTGGCTGCGAGAAATCCTTTTTACCTACTTTTGGAATGTATGTTACTTTGACCCTAGTCCACGGTTCTGGTATTATACCCCAGGCGTAACTCGTCCTGAAGATTTTGACCAGAAAAGGCGTCAGGATCTCTATACCCTGTTGAAGAAGCGCAGGGAAGATCCCGTCATCCCCAGAAGTTTTGTATGGTTTGAAGGAGCTTACAGCCCACTTCACTTTGCTGGGTCTGAAAATTTGCGCAGCAGCCTTCCAGTCCTCATTTTCGGGTCTTTTACGGGAGGCTGCAGGCAGAGGGCTTTGTAGCCCCGGTGTTAGAAGGTACGAACCTGGGAAGTGAGTGTTTGTAAGCAGCCGAAGTGTTTCTTCCTCATTGTCCGTATAGGTGCCATCTGGTTTTTTAAGAAATCCCAGTTCTGTAGGCGGAGTTTTAGCCATGAGCTTATGTAATCTGGCTGCCTGTGGGATGCGTGACATCTCCATTACGAATGCGCGCCATGAAGCTCGTTTGGCTCTCCTTAGTTCGTAGCAATATTCCGTTTGGGCGCTTTTGAAGCGATCCCACTCTTCCGGCCCCCTTGCCTTGTTGAATAATGTACGAGTACGTTTCTTTAACTTTTCGAGTTTAGAATTCCACCATTGAATTTTACGTCCTGTGTTCCTTGTTTTCAAAGGGCAGCTTTCTTCATAGGCATTTCTAATGCCGCTATTGAAGACCGCCACGGAGTGTTCAAGTACATCAGGAGTTTTAATAGATTTAGGAAGCCCTTTTGAGAATTCCGATAGGGCCTCTTTGAATTTGGGCCAATTCGTGAGTTTCGGGTCCCTAAAGCTAGTTGGTTTGACGGGTATCTCAGCCTCAATTTCAAACCGTATGTGTCTATGATCCGACATAGAATTTTCGTCACTTACCCTCCAGTTGCCGATGAGTCCGGATAGGGCTTGAGTCGAGAAGGTGATGTCCAATACTTCCTGTCTGGCTTTGGTGACAAAAGTTGGCCTGCACCCTGTATTTAGGACGAATAAACAATTAGTGAGAAGAAAATCATAAAGAAGTTCACCTCTAGTATTGATGTCCGTGCTGCCCCAGAAACTGTGGTGGGCATTGACATCAGCCCCGACAAGTAATTCCACCTTCCGCGCTTGGGCGTATTCCGCCACCGCAGTCAGCTCTCTTGTGGGGTTAGTGCTCTCCCCCGGAAGGTAGGCCGAACAGATGAGAACCCGTGGCCCTCCCCTCTTGAGGTAGACGTAAGCTGCCACCAGGTCGTCCGTACACAACTCTGGAACTGACAAGAATTTAATTCTTTTGTTAAAAACTATACAGGCCCTGGGCTTCACGCCACAGGTATTATAAAGCAACTTACCCGTAGTTTTCAGGCCTAGTACTTCTCCGCTTCTCAACCACGGTTCTTGTACCAGGGCGATATCCAGCTCATGTTCGCCGAAGGTTTTTTCCAGAACGGCTGTTGCCGCCCGAGCGTGATGTAAGTTGACCTGGATTACTTTCACCCTGGTGACGCTGGACTTAGCGTCTTGCGTGAGAGTTTGCGCGGGTCCTCCCCCCGCGACCGCGACCGGAACGATTTGGTCCCGGTTTAGGCCCGGTTGGTCCCGCGCTGACTCTGGACCCGGTGGTTTTGGCAGCCCCTCTTCCCTTGTGTCCCACGACGGGAAAGCCACGCTTGTTGGCAACGGTGTTGGGTGCCTGTGCACTGGTGGACGGTTGCGCCTGCGGGGCGCTGACGGCCGATGTGCGGGGCGAAACAGAGGGCGGTTGCACCTGCGAGGTGCCTGCGCCCAATGCTTCGGCCGGTGACTGCTGGGTAGGGGTATTGGCTGCATTGCTGGGTGCCTGTGCACTGGGGGACGGTTGCGCCATAGAGGCACTGACGTCCGGCGTGCATGGCAAATTGGAGGGCGGTTGCACCTGAGAGGTGCTTGCGCCCAACACTTCGGCCGGTGGTTTCTGCAGCCCCCTGAACACGACCTGGGTGAATCCTAGTCGAACTTGACACTTCAGACCTAGTATCACCTTGACCGAGTCGTCGTCCAGGGAGATGGTCAGCGTCATACCAGCCTCTCCCACCTTCTGATGCAGGATTTTCCACATCCTCGTGCTCAGCCCTTTATTCTGCATTCGCATGAATGCGAGCGCTTGAGAGGGCTGTTTCGTCTCCGAGCTGGGAATGTATACTACACCTACCGCGGTCTTGGGCAGATTACTCTCATTCAAGAATGTGAGTTCTGCCTCCGGCCACGGTTTGAGTGTAGGTACATGTCGTTCAAGCCATCGCACAGATTCCGCGTCTACGCACGTTATCATGAGCCAGCCGGGCTTGAAGGTGCATTTTGAGAAACCGGGCCCACTTCCGTCTTCGTCGGTCGACGACGAAATGGCCTCAAGGATGGCCTGGCGGACCAGTCCCAGCTGCTCATCTGTCATCGGGTGTTTGTTTTTAACACCGACTCGGCAGAAGCCCAAAATTTCTCTGTACGTTGATGCATGCGCGTGCGGTTCCCTGGACGTCAGCGTCACAGGTCGCTCCTGCTGCGATGCATCAGTGGTATTGGATGTCGTAATCGGTAGCGCCTTCACTGTAAGCCCCTGGTTGGACTGTTCCTTCTCAGGTTCAGCTCTCCCAGTTGCATTCAGTTTAGCCGCCTTCCGATTTTGGCCCTGAGGTGACTCCTCCTCAGACCGAGTCCGTTTTACGGGCCTCGTGGGAGGAGGAGGCAACCCCTCGATGTTGGTTAAGGGCCGTCGGCAAAGCTGATAGGCTTCCTCCGGATCCATGTTTTGGCTTTTCAGGAACTTGAAGCGCTTTCGCGCTGCCCCTGAAAGTCGTTTCTTTGCGGGTGGGGTGACGTCGGCTGCCATGTCCATTAATGACTATCTCGGATTATTACTGCGGGTGATGCTAGATATTAATTAGTAGTAGGAAGATTGGAGTAGCCGCTGATTACTTATTATATTTTAAACAGCCCTTGATCATACAGGGAATTCTACACGGAAAACGGAGTCTCGGGGAGAGATAATAAAAAATAAAGGATCTATCAATCAATTGGATCGATTTGTACCACTCCGGCCACTTGTACGGTGGGAATGACTGCGTGTCAGCTTCTGCTACATACACCTCGTAGCTTGTAGGTTGTATGCTTGTAAGAATACGAACGCGCGAGAGCCGTGGGCGGCGTGAGTGGCGTGTGAGCGGCCTGCAATGGAGTGGAGTGCGCGCTAAACCCATTAGGGGCGAGCCGCTTACTCGATTAGTATAGTATTATCGCACTTGCCCCGGTGCGAAGCTGACATTAGCGAATGAAGATATTAAGGTAGCTTCACAGTATTGAATTACTCGAGTGGCACTTACCTATAAGTTACATTTACTCTTCAACTGCCTGCTTTGTCTAGGCTTGCAAGCGCTCCTGCTAAGCTAGAGGTCTTGGGTTCAATTCCCGGGGTAAAAGTTTGGGGTTTTCTAACTTTAAACTCCCAGCTGTAGCTTAGTCTGATATTGTGTCCGATGTGCACTTATGTGCACCTGTGACATACTGGGCGATAGTTGGGTATGTTAGAAAACTTTTACCTCTGCTTACCCTTTCGGAGAAACACAGGAGTGATCTTGGTTTCCACTACGGGCGCTTGATGATATTATTTACTTGTCTCTGTTACTTGAGTTAATTTGTATAATGACGCTCATAAAATACAGTTTGAATTAATGTGATTTATGCGTAGTATTACGATTTTTTACAGCAAACTTTAAAATACGCGAATAATATTTCTTTAGTATACTGTAACTTTTAATAGTAGGCAACTAACGACAACTTGCACGAACTACCTACTAATATAACCACTTAGTAGTGGTTGGATATTACTAAGACTAAGACTTGGATATTATATTTGTGTACAATAAGACAATACTAAGCTGGTGCTGTGAAGCGCTCCTTCGTTACACGAATCCATTACGTTCCATTAAAATCAATGTGCTGAGGTCAAAATAAAAGCTTCCAGAACGCATTCGCTTCGATAACCTTGTCGTGATAATTTCATCGCAAAACGAAACACCGCAATTGATGTTCGGTAATTGTCTGTCGCTTGCATAATATTAACTCAATCGATGTTTGAGTGTTGATTGAATCCAATTACATTCATTTCGGAATGCAAAATAGCTGTATTATTTGGAAAGGTGAGGTTGGGTGGTGGCACCGGTTGGAAAGGTGTGGTTTCCGATTACGGAACCTTAGAGGTGACCATCTTAGTCCTCAAGGGTAGCAACACATCTGTGGCTGACTTGGAACGGACTACAAACACGACAACTAATAACTGGACTATTACTAACACGAACTAACGACCGTTAGTTCGTGTTAGTTCGTGTTATTAGGACTGGGAACTACCAGTCCTAATACCCACTAACGAACTGACCAACTAATGTTCTAATTAACTCTCTCAGCTAACTGGACTAACTAACGACTGGAGTCTTGTTCAAAATCAGTCACAGTTGTGATGGGCGGCAGCGGACGGGTGGGTGGTGCTGCAAGCTCGTTTGCTATTTTATATCCATAAAAAATATAATAAAATGTATTGTATATGTACGAGTTGTACCAACGAGGTCCAGATATCCTCCAAAAGCTACCATCCCCCACTCCGAGCGGCGCGGGAATCTGCTTAAGCTAACAGACAGAACTCTGTTTATTGTGATAGTGTAGCTATTGTAAGGTACAGCTATTGTAAGTACATATCGGCGGCAGGCGGGCGCAGAGACCACTTTTACTACGAACCACTAATCCTCGATAGAAAATTACGTTTTAACTTATAATAAACCTACTTTAGAGTGGTGACACCCGTCCGATGTCAGGCACGGGAATGTCATTCTCGTGGGAGCACTACCACAAAGTAGACATATCATAACACTACTACTCGTGTCAGCACTACATCTTATGTATAAGTCAAATAGAATTGTCCTCACGTAACGCTAATGCTTCCACACTAATGTTTGTTCCGATGTTCCCGTCGTGCTGATGACTCCGGTGATAACGTGGCCATGTTTGTTGCAGAGTGGGGCCGCGCGGGGGCGCGGCGGCGCGCGTCGCAGCAGTCGCCCGCCGCTCTCATCGCGCACTTCGACACCAGCGTGCTGCAGGTACCAGAATAAGCTATTAGAATACAGAAATACTAATAGCTATTCATACTAGTTTTTTAACCTATATTTCTTCGAATGCGTAGGCAGTGGGGCGTATACACCCTACTGCACCCACTTTTCACGAGTTATGATTAGGTTCTATGTAATAGGTAAAGCTAAAGGATTTGTCCTGACTCCTAGTTACCGGGCATTTCAAGTTAGAAAAATCCAATAGTTGTTGCCCGACGCGGAAATTGAATCCAGCACCTAGCAGTCGTGGTTGCGACCTCTCGACCAATAAAGTCATAACTTTATTACTTTGCTTCAGATTTAAACTCACCGAGCCATTTGGCTGGCGGCCAGCGCGCAGCGGCGGCGCACATCTCTTCCTAGCTTGACACCGTTAACTATTACTTAACCGCTGAATTGATTCAATTGTTATAACGTAACAAAACATCACGCCTGTAGGTCCTCGAAGAGGTAGCCAGTAGTGTGTACACCAACTTTTCACAAGTTATGCTTAAGTCCCGTTTTGAGAGTTGGTAGAGCCCATAGGGAACCAAATAGGTTTTATAAGAAAGCTAATTGGTTCCATATAGAGTTCGCCCGGGGCAGTACCACCGACCGCCACGGTACCTAGTACCATTTCTGCCGTGTAATAATTTTTTTGTCGAACTGACCAACTAATGTTCTAATTAACTCTCTCAACTAATGGGCTAACCATCCCAGTCCCTAATTGAGTCTTGTTCAAAGTCAGTCACAGTTGTCATGGGCGGCAGCGGATAGGTGGTGCTGCAAGCTCGTTTGCTATCTTTTATCCATAAAAAAAAAACCTCAAACTAAAAACTATAATTTTAATTTTAACTTAAACGAAATATAAGTAAATTTTAATATAGCACACATCGATCATTTTCTGTATAAAGTAATAGATATAAAAACTAAACAAATAAATATAAACAAAATGCAAAAATAAAAAATCAATCAATCATAAAAATTTCACACGATACTTACAATACGACCGCGGCAGGGCTCGAACCTGCATCTCCGGACCGAGATCCGACGCCTTATCCATTAGGCTACACGGTCTATACTGGAAATTTTGAAAATTCCTACTGTTCCATCGTACAACCCCCTTTTGTAGAGTTAATATAGTTATACTAGCAGTACCCGCGACTCTGTCCGCGTAGTAGTCGGGTTTTAATTTGCAAAGAACACGGCAGGAAATATGTAGGAGAAATATCGGTGTAGTTCCAAAAAAGAAACTGAATGTAAAGCACAAATTCTTACTAATATATATATCAACTAGTGGACGCCCGCAGCTTCGCCCGCGCTATCTTTAGCTCCACCAATTTGTAATGAATCCATAAATATGTTATCCCCTATGTTTATTTTACACCCTTAAGGGTAACATTTTTACAAACTTTGAATGCCATATTTATTTATATCAAATGTACTACCAAATGTGCATTATTTATTATGTATCTATACTATAATAAATCTGAAGAGCAACTTTTTCTGTACATTGAATTTTTTTTCAAAATTTCAATTCAGGGGCATTATAATAACGCTTTAGAACTCAGAAATGTGATTTTTGAAAATATTGTCTGTCTGTCTGTCTGTCTGTCTGTCCGGGCATCACAAGAAAACCCGTGGATGGATTAGGATGTTACTTCGTAAAGTTATTACTTATAGTCCTGGTTAACATATAGGCTATTTAAATTTTCAGAAAATAAAGAGGTTCCCATGGGATATAGATCGAAAGTTTGTATGGATATTTTTTTAAATCTCAACCATTTCATTTCAAATTTGCAATAAACATTCTTTACAAAAATTAAAAGAATACGTGTTTACCAGTTTTTTTGTATAATGTAAATAAAAGAAAAAAAACATGAAATAATGTCAATATTTTCAATTTTACAAAACGCGCGTTTGGAATAATCATATGTGTTTTCGTATAGTATTTGATCATAATTAGATGAAGATATTATTTTCTGCAAAACAAATTCAGCATTTACTAATTTTCGCCCTAGAAATGTTAAAAAAACGGAATTATGACTTCAGTAAGGTTTGCATGGATTCTATACAGTCCTCACGTGAAAATAAAAACCTATCAACTGATTGATAAAAAATGATAGTAAGTTTAATTGATTAGTTAGTTAGTCTAACAAAATGCATAGAAAACGGAAAAAAGTATTTTCAACCATCAAACTATTCACTGATTTTTACTAGATGGCACTTTGATTTTTCCTTACGATTTTGTCGATAACTGAATAGTATTTCATGTGATACACTCGATTGATACATGTTTGGAAACTAGAATAAGTTGAATTTATATATTCCGACATTCTTTTAGTTTAAATTAGCTTTTATATAGAAAGCAAATATGCCTTTACGAAAACAAACAAGCCTTTCTCGAAATTCCAGTTATGTTATACAGCTATCAGCTGCTATTAAATGCTGATTAATCTATATATATAAAAGGAGAACTGACTGACTGACTGACTGACATATCATGGCAGGGCAAGAAACATATCTATAAGGGTTAGAAACTTGAAATTTTGCACAGGGGTTCCTTTTATAACGTAGGGGAGCACTAAGAAAGGATTTTTGAAAATTCACCCCCTAATGGGATAAAACGGGGGGCAAAGTTAGTATGAAACTTTGCCGTTTTTGAAGTTAGTGAATGTCTAAACCCACGCGAGCGAAGCTGCGGGCATCCCCTAGTAATGTCAATATTTTCAATTTTACAAAACGCGCGTTTGGAATAATCATATGTGTTTTCGTATAGTATTTGATCATAATTAGATGAAGATATTATTTTCTGCAAAACAAATTCAGCATTTACTAATTTTCGCCCTAGAAATGTTAAAAAAACGGAATTATGACTTCAGTAAGGTTTGCATGGATTCTATACAGTCCTCACGTGAAAATAAAAACCTATCAACTGATTGATAAAAAATGATAGTAAGTTTAATTGATTAGTTAGTTAGTCTAACAAAATGCACAAAAACCGAAGAAAGTATTTTCAACCATCAAACTATTCACTGATTTTTACTAGATGGCACTTTGATTTTTCCTTACGATTTTGTCGATAACTGAATAGTATTTCATGTGATACACTCGATTGATACATGTTTGGAAACTAGAATAAGTTGAATTTATATATTCCGACATTCTTTTAGTTTAAATTAGCTTTTATATAGAAAGCAAATATGCCTTTACGAAAACAAACAAGCCTTTCTCGAAATTCCAGTTATGTTATACAGCTATCAGCTGCTATTAAATGCTGATTAATCTATATATATAAAAGGAGAACTGACTGACTGACTGACTGACATATCATGGCAGGGCAAGAAACATATCTATAAGGGTTAGAAACTTGAAATTTTGCACAGGGGTTCCTTTTATAACGTAGGGGAGCACTAAGAAAGGATTTTTGAAAATTCACCCCCTAATGGGATAAAACGGGGGGCAAAGTTAGTATGAAACTTTGCCGTTTTTGAAGTTAGTGAATGTCTAAACCCACGCGAGCGAAGCTGCGGGCATCCCCTAGTTATGAAATAAATTATCAATTTTTATTGTAGTTATGGTTCCCTATTTTGGCTATAATGGCTTACTTACTTGACACTTATCGTCATATTTTGGACAATTCACACAATATCTTTATAAATTGTAGCCTATGTGTTATTCTGAAGTATAAGCTATATTCATAGTTGAAGTTACCGGCTTACTCACGTGTAACGGCGAGCTGCGCGCGCGTTAGCCCGCAGTGTACGCCGTGCCCGCCGCGAGCGCGTTCACTCCTGAAGATGATCATCGTAATAGATCGAAACTAGTCGGACTATTTTCGACTTAAATCACACGTGAGTAAGCCGGTAACTTCAACTATGAATATAGACACTCACGAATCGTTCAGTAATAAGCTATATTATTGTAAAGTTTCATTAAAATCCATCCAGTACTTTTTACGTGTAAGAGTAACACACATCCATCCATCCATCCACACTTACAAACTTTCCCGTTTATAATATTATTAGGATTAGGATGAGAAAGTGTGTTTGTTGGTTTTTCCTTCTTTTCCTGCTCAACGGAATGATGGATCAATGTGATTTTTTGGATAGATGTAGTAAACGGCCTAAGAGTGACTCAGGGTACTCTTTGTCCGGCAAATTGCACGGTTAAAATATTCGTTTGATTTTAAATCGATAATTAAGTATCGATCAACGTGCCCGGTGTATGGCAATGGCAAAAAATATTCAATGTACAGAAAAAGTTGCTCTTCAGATTTATTATAGTATACATTCGAACAAGACTGTCCTGTTATAATAGTTGGTGTATTAGAATCGATGCAAGCCATTGGACTATGGACGCTGCGAGAGTTACATATTTATACAAATTATAGACATTTTAAGCGTGTCCCCCCCTCCCCCCTCTTCTCTCTCCCAGCTCGTTGCGCCAGTCTATCAAATGGTGTAATGCTAAAGGACTGACAAAACCTTAGAAAAGACCGTGAGCCTTGGCGCAAACACTCAATTAGGCCTAGAAACTTCTGTCAATAGGGCTGGCTACAAGCCCTTCACAAATCCACAGGAGCAGCGTGGTGAAGTAAGCTTCAGGCTTCTGCTGTGAGAAGTGACTTGTCTGATAACGGGTTAGAGCCAAATTAATTCGAGCCAATAATGTGACTATTAAACCAAGGCACATACTCGTAGAGCGACAAAGAGATTCCTCATGAAAGATATATCTTGCACATACATTTTTAGCAAAAAAACGAGGGAAAAATCGATCGAATCGATATGTTTTTAATGCAAGGCATAAGGCCGCGTTATCGCAGCCTTCGACCCGCAAACGACGCACTCAGCCCCTCGGCTCCCGCCCTGGACTCTGGAAACACACGGGAGCGCATTGTGCACGCGTCTCAAATGTTTATGTTGTGGGCAGAGATATTACCGTATCCCCTTGTGGGTCAGCCGTCAGCTAAAGTCAAAGTCAAATAATTTATTTCGCTATGAGGTGATTAGACACGCTTAACGAAAGTCTAGGTAACTACAAACTACTTAAAGAATAGAGATTCAAGTATAATGCTATTCTAACTGATCTATATAAGGCAAAGGATTAGCTATTGATCATTGAATGAATAGCTAATCCTACACAGGTGCCTAACCTGCCTTAGGGCAAATTTACAATAATTACCTACCACTAAGCTAACCTCTAAGTCAAGCCAAGTGGCATAGTGAGTTTAAATCCCATTTAAAACAATAAAATTTTGCATGCTGTAAAGAACAGCATATAAATATGGTGATAAAAATAGAATGAAAAGCTATTTTTTCCGAAAACTCCGAATTACTACTAAGAATTTTAAATTAGAAAAAAAAAACATCACGCCTGTATCTCCAAAGTATTAGGCAGAGGTGTGTACACACACACACTTTTCAGCAGTTACGTTTTAGGTCCCGTGTAATAGGTGGTGAGCCTAGCCAATATTTGTTTCTATCGGTATCAAATTAATGTGTGTGTTCACTCTATGCCATAGAGTTTCCATAGAGTTTGCTGTTTCCATATAGTCTATGGAAACAGCAAACTCAAAACAACAGAATCGCCCAACATACAATCCCGTATGTTGTCCCGAAACCGATCCATCGTAAATTAGTATTCGGAATTGCGGCTGGCGATACCCGCGCCGTAGCCATTCGAGGCATAGCGCTAGCCTACGCCGTAGACCCGACGCAGTAGCAGCAGGCTACGCGGCGGGCCTACGGCGTAGCGTTTCGGGTGTATCGACTACGAGACTGTATTGTTTTCGGCGAGATAGATATCATTCGTCCTTCGATTCGAGCCCATTGTTTTCTGGCTTTACGAGTCTGCTGGGACGTAGATGTAGTTTAAGATTATAAAGCCCAATCTTCTGTCTCTCTCTACTTTAGTACGTTCCGTTGGTTTTAAGGTTTTAATAGCCTATGAACGTGCATAAATCTAGACTCTGAGCTGCCACCAGGCATTTCTTGTTGCCCGACCTGGGGATTGAACCTCTGGCTTAACAGTCGCGCCTGCGACCACTGGACTAACCAGGCAGTTTTATCTAATAACAAAAATATTTGTTTTAGTAACAATGAGTTCTGAAGACAAGGCCGGTTGACTTGAACCATAAACTTGCATGTTCTTCGTTGCAACAATTTTTAATATTATTATTTCAATCAATCAGCATGCTTACTTTATAAACAAAATTCATGCGGAGGAGGCAAATCAACGGTCGCTTCATATAAATTGTCGCAGTAAAATGAACTTTATTTACTTAAATATAAAGTGTTCAGAGTATTATTCGAGTTCTGTTTGTTCCAGATCCGGGACTGGGTGTCGGTGGAGGTGGACATGCTGCGCGCGGCGGCGGTCGCCGTGGGCGACGTCGAGGACATCCTGCAGCAGCTTGACAAGCAGAAGGTGAGCTGTCGCTCGGCAGATGGCGCTGTTGTCAACTGATGCGGGCGTAGCTGAGTGCGCGGTGCTGAACGCTCTGGCGGCTAACAGATGGCGCTGGATTTCATTAGGACTTCTCCCTAAAGACTTCTCTCTTGACGCGGAATCTTTTTATGCCAAATGAAAGAAACTTTAAATTTTTGGTGTTAATAGCGAAATTTTTAAGTGATTTCTTCTCTCTTGATTTGGGCAATCACTTTCTGTAGCACATTGTTTTCTATGACGAGTGAATGCTGCTAGTTGGGTTGATGGGCAAGACGTCAAACACTTCATATTGATATAAATACTAACTGATCAACTACGTAGTCTATCACAGACACATAACCATTGATATATAGAGTAAAAAAGAAGTCGTTACCTATTCAAAAACAACACATTGCGTGTCGCAACAGTTCCTGCACTGGGCTTACTAGATGCTCTAAGCTCCTGTGGTCTGAGCTGACCAGTAGTCATCTTTCTCTGGTAAACAGCCACACTGCGAAGCCATTTGCTACCGAGAGGTTATATAATAACTATGGACGCCCGCAGCTTTGCTCGCGTGGAATTAGCCATAACAATAGTTTCGTTTACACATAGTAATATTATATAGCCTATGTCACTCAGTGAAGATGCAGCTTTGTAATGGTGAAAGAATTTTGGAAATCGGTCTAGTAGTTTTTGTGTGAAAACATTACAAACAAATATTTCCACTTTAAAATATTAGTATAGATACAAAGAATACGTATTCTAAGTATAATGTAAACTACAACTTTCTGCAGCGAATAAGAAATGCAGAGCGAATCACTTTAAACCCCTATCTTTACCGTCGGCAGGTTGACATGTAAATAGAAAGGACATCTTTCTGTTTGTTCTTTTGGCCTCGCCTTCCGTTCCGTTTTGTCAACGCCATATTTGCAAATCGCGCCCTGCCGTAGCCTGCCGTAGCCTGCCGTATGTAGTCCTTTAAGAGATCACTCCGCTTTCATTCCATTATGGTCTCTATGCCCATCGCAGTGAGTCGGGTTTCCAACGGCGGTGTATCTCGAGAAGATTGCCTTTTCTGTAAGTATGAATGTCTTTGAACCCGCGAACCACAAAGGCTCTTATACAAAGACATGCCTTTGCGTGAGTATCATTTGTGCTGGATGTTAGGAGCTTTGAGTAATTTGTGAAAAAATAATGTCACAATATGAATAGGTTAGTTAATATGTGAATCATTGTGTTGTTATTGTTGATTTACAACATTGGCAACAATACACGATTAGTATTAGAACAATTTAGTAGGTACATTACAAACATACTAACAACAGTCTTGGTTTAGTTGGTTCGTCCGAAAGAAGTACATAGATTTTTTCTATTTTTTTCTATGTATTCTATGTAAGATAGCGAACAAGCATTCAGCCCCAACACATCCGCTGCCACCCGTGACAACTGTGACAGATATAACAGGCCTAGCAGAAGACATGTTAATAAGTACATTAGTTGGTCACAGTACGTTAGTGATGACTTGTTAGAGTCCAGTAGAGTCTCGTTTCAAGTCTGTCACAGATGTGTTAGTTTTTACAACATTTAGCAACATTACCCCAGATTTCGATCGTACAATGAATTTGCGGACGGTAAAAAATGTTCCACATAAAAGAAAAACGTAAGCCAATGAAGGTTTTCTGAAGGAAATACATTCCAATCCGTATTTCATTATTCCGTGTTTCGCTGCGATTGTTATAAGTTCGGATGTGTTCAATAAATCGCATCTCTCGGTTCAATCAACGCGGGAAACATCTGCCAGGCTTGGTGTACATAAAGTCGACCTCTCGTCGCTGCGAATGCGAACGAGATATGTATTAAATAAAAAATTCTTCTGTTGTAAAAATGAACAGTCGTTAGTACGGTTAGTCGGTTACACCGTAGTATTTTGACTAATGTA
The DNA here is from genome assembly GCA_944567765.1 of Carterocephalus palaemon. Taxonomy (NCBI): domain Eukaryota; kingdom Metazoa; phylum Arthropoda; class Insecta; order Lepidoptera; family Hesperiidae; genus Carterocephalus; species Carterocephalus palaemon. Next base: position 153,143 of record OX155656.1, read on the forward strand.
AGTGTCTTGCACGCCATCTGGTGCTTATACTTTTAATAACACATAAACACATAAATAAAATAAATCTAAGCTTACACAAGATTGTTCAGTTTAATTAAAGAAATCTTAATATTCAGCTATCAATTAGCATTTTATTTAACTTTATTCTGATTTTACCAGAAAGTTTGTACCCAACAAAAAATTAGAAAACAGTCCATTTCGTTCGACGGACTTAAAAACTAAAACTGTGGAAGATGTCAATATTATCTATTTAAGTATGTATTTAAAAATATCTATGTATGTACATATATCAGTCTCTGACACCCATAACACAGGCTCGCGCCTACTTTGGGGTCAGATGGCCGTGTGTGAGAATGTCCAAGATATTTATTATTATTATTATTTATTGGGACGTTCGAATTTTGTTCATTCCACAAGCTTATTTGTAAGCTTTGTACAAAATAATGAATTTGTAGTACAAACCAACTGCAGGAGCATTAGTAAAATAGTGAAACGAATTAGTAAATTAAATATTTGAGTCTTCTTTGTATGTTAGCTTGGGACAGGTGCGCTAGAACCTGGCTGTAACTGAATGTTCCGTCATGCCCTTTACAACGTCGTCTGCGCGACGCCTGGGGACTGTCTAGACACCCGCCGAGCTCGGAGCGGCGCGTGGCAACAGCGCTGCCACCGGGCGGCGTGCCGGCGCGTGGCAACAGCCCTGCCACCGCGGCGCCTCCCCAGAGTGATCATCCAGCTGCAAGGTGGATGCGCAGCGCTGCGTTGGGTCAGGTCACTGAACAACCACGTTGAACACACTCGTGTGCTATATGTGACGTCACAGGCATATCCTTGATCATTTGAACAGTTGGTCCTTCGCTATTAGATACTACGTGATGACTGGTCACCAACCATGATAATGTATTTGATGCATTATTTAAGTTGTATGTATAGCGTCCAAACTTTTTGCATACAATATAGTTTTCTTAAATAAAAACAATTCCATTGTTCCTAGAATGTAATCTGGCCCAAACATTAAATTCAGCTTTTCAATTAACACACCTGAGATGCAGCCCTTCCCATAAATAGCCTGCCCCGTTCAGCGGCCGGGGAACCCTAAATCACTGGAGGGTTCGCGTAATAGCGTCAGACGCCTGTGCGGAATCCGCTGGGTGTAGTATGAAGGGACCTGTCAGGGAAGCGTTTTGGCGCCGATCCTGTTATTAATTTTCCTCCGAAAACATAAAGTACTAAAAATACCAAACCCAGCTGCGGAATTCGGAGACAAATTGGAAATACAAACGCTTTCTGTAAACATTGAAAACGATATTGAAGATGGAGGCTTAAGTAAAAATTCCAGTTATGTTAAATATGGCAAAAATGTCATGGAATGTGCTTCAGAGGATTGCGTCTTTGTTTAAATTGAGAACTGTCAAATTTAAGGGCAGGTCTCGGTATAATCGACTTAAACTTTGACATGACTTGCACAACTATGGAGCCTACATAATTGACTTTGCACGTAATACGGATACTCCAATTGGCCACCTTTTCCAACACAAAAATTGGAAGGTTGTAAAGAGGTCGCACAAGCGAGGCGAGATGCGTTAACAAAGATATTGAATTAGGGATCGGAGTATGCGGAGCACGTGAGGGCGGCGGGAGGGGGCGGGCCGGGAGCGCGAGTTTCATTATTGCTTGCATTGGCCATGTTCAGTTCATATTTTATTTAGTGTAATTGAACAGAGTGTATTGAAATAATAGTAAATATTCGATAACTTCGAAAGGAGACCGGTGTGTGGGTTCAAATCCAAGCGACACGCAGCAATGGATTTGTACCCACTGCCCTCGAGTGAGAGAAGGCTATCACCGCTGTTATGTGCGATTTAAGAAATTAAAATGTTAACTGTTGTAATTAATTTCATCCCCTTGCAAAATGCCTACTGTTAAGCACGAGTCTCGTCTCGGAATGAGTGGTATTATTATGGGATTTAAAACCGCACCTTCTCGAATGAGAGGCTGAGAACAACGGCCATAGCCCAGCGGTTAATACTGGGCTGTCGCCGTTGGTCTGAGAATTTAATCATACCAAAACAAGGCATAAGTATTGCATGCAGACCTCGCCGTCTGGCGCCTGTCGTTCATTCTGCCGTGACTGCAGCGCCTCCTGGCGGCGAAAAAATAACTAATGTGTGATTTTTTTGTCTCACCGTGAAGCAAGGCTGTTTTGAGGTTTAATTTATGAACACGTTCATAGTGCGGCGTGCTCGCTTCTTGGCGAGTGGTCGCTCTTCTATATAAATATTATAAAGAGGAAAGATTTGTTTGTAATTTTTTCACACAAAAACTACTGGACCGTTTTCAAAAATTTGTCAACTGTGATTGACTTTGAACAAGACTTAAATGGTTAGACCAATTAGCTGAGAGTTTGTTTCAAGTTTTGAGCATTCTTTTATCATTAGAAAGCTGCATCTCCACTGAGTGACATAGGCTATATAATATTACTATGTGTAAATGAAACTATTGTTAAGTCTAATTCCACGCGAGCGAAGCTGCGGGCGTCCACTAGTAGTTAATAAAGGGGCATTGTTTTTAAAATGTGTGCACGGCGTAATATTATGTAATTTTTTAAATTTAATAGTGATTAAGATTTTTTTTATGATATAAGATAGCAAACGAGCTTGCACCACTCATTCGCTGCCGCCAATGACAACTGTGATTGACTTTGAACAAGACTCAAATATAGACTGGGATGGACAGATAGCTGACCAGTTAGCTGAGTGTTGTTAAGTTTTGTGCGCGCGAAGCATTACTGCGGTATCGATTGGTAATGTTGTAGGTTGTAACCGTTGTAATAGTTTTAAACAAAACGGTAATACTAAAACTAGTCTACCTTGCTCCACGAGAGCTCCCGCGCTACAAGGGGAGCTCTTAATATTCAGGGCCGCGCGCCGGCCGTTCGGAAGGCATTCAATTAATAATAATCATCGGCGCCGGTCGACTCTACGGAGTGTTGACTGCTGGCAGGCTGCGGACAGCCTCCTGCTACCAGCTACCAGCTACCGAGCACATGCTGGTAGCACGGCGGAGTAGGAATCGGGAAGAAAATTTATTTGACTACTAGTGGTCGCCCGCAGCTTCGCTCGTGTGGAATTAGACATAACAATAGTTTCGTTTACACCTACGTACGTTTCTCGCGGTCTTTTTTACGGCGAACTGGTCTCCTGTGGAATGAGCTTCCGACCGAGGTTTTCCCTTCAAGGCAGGCAACGCACCTATGATACCCCTGGTGTCGCACGTGTCCATACACGACGGTGACCACTTACCATCAGGTGGCCCGTATGCCTGTTTGTCCGTCCTATACTTTAAAAAAAAACCTAGTAATATTATATAGCCTATGTCACTCAGTGAAGATGCAGCTTTCTAATGGTGAAAGAATGCTTCGCGCGCATAAAACTTCAAACTTTACTTACTTACTTTATGGTTATATATTTATGGATGTAATATGACAAACGAGGATACGCACAGCCTGGCCTACCGATACTACCTATACTGGCTGCCGCCGCTGATACCTGTACATACTCTATTTACACAATGTTTTATCTTTTTTTATCTTTATCTTTATAGGGATTATCCTCATTCGTCTCATCCTCCGCTCGGAACCGGCCGCCGGGGCCAAATGAGTTCATTCTGCCCATTCATCCCCTTATAAATGTCATTCCTAACTGCAGAGCGCATGCGCTGAAACCAGTGATGTTAGAGTGTCGATAGTTCCTAAACTGTTTTTAAGCTTCATTAGGTACTAACTTATGCCCGCGACATCATCCGCGTGAATTTTAATTTAAGAAAATAGTGATCTGAGCGAGGTAATCATCCTACGATCAGCTGAAGATTATTGACAGAAAAAAGTTGAAATTCAAAGGCCGGACTCACTCATCAAAGCCCACTGATTGGCTTGATATCGGTTGGACATCATCCTATGAAAGTTTAAAGTATTATCAAGTTCATACTTATAATAAATTTTATGTTTCATCCGTACTTTCGGGATGAAAATTACGCTTTGTGGTAATCCAGAATATTTTATAATCAAAATTTAAATTCGATCAAAACCCAGGGGGTAAAAGAGGCATGGCGATGTTTGTTGTTATCGAGTATAGGAATTGTATAACTGCTAAAATCAGTAGTTCAGGTTGTCCTGTGATGATATGATATTATTATATGGTATTTTCGCCAATAGCTCAAATTTTAATTTTCATGGATGTACCTTGAGACATGATGTATGTAGTTGTATCAGTTGACGTAGGTTGTAAACTTAACACATATTAAACATTCAATTCATCCCTATGGAGCATATTTTCAGGATATAAAGTATTTCATATATTTTAACATACCTACACACTTTTACGTAACCTTTCGGGGAAATACAGACGTGATGTTATGATATGTAAAATGTATAAATTTATCGATATGATATTCCATCGATACAAATTTATCGACATGGTGTACATCACATTTTTCACGCATGCGCGCTCGTTGTACGTTTAGGGAAGGGCGGGGGGCGAGAAGTGTGTTGCTAGGCAACGCTAGCCGGGACGCGCCGGGAGTACTACGCCGAGGGTGTTTATGTTGCCGCCGGTTATCAGTGCGGCCCTGGCCGCGGCGGGGAGAGGTGGCGTTCATGGGTGTACTGTATGAGATTTTTTAAAGGGTCTATCTAATGTTATGAGAAATAATATAATTACATGTTCTAGCTTTGATGAGCCTTTAAAAATCTTTATTTCGAGATACATCTTAATAACAAAGTTTTTAAAGTAAAAATTATGAAAGTAAAAATTCATCAAGTAAATTTCAAAGTAAGTAAGTATGTTTGCTACAACGGCAACAGATAGTGCCGTATTAACTGTCTGCAATCAATTATTGATTGCGCCGTGCATCTGTAATCAACAAAACGCCGCCGGAGAGGCTGTCAATTAGTCCGCTAACCGCCCCGCCGCACGCTCCGCCGCACGCTTCGCCGCACGCTCTGTCGACGCCCGGATTAAGGCTTAACGCACACTATGCCTATAGGCTTGATGGAATTTGCAGTCGATTGCATTACGTCTTATAAGACGTAATGCAATCGACTGCAAATTCCATCAAGAATGATTTGAGCTGGACAGAGACGGTATACGGCCGCGTTAACAATCACACTAGGTATATTAAATAGGAGTAACTGAAAGATACCATATAATTTCTACAATGACAAACTAGTTCATTACTAACATGGACGATAGCACCCGCCGCGGCTTCGTACTTCGTGCATTAACAAATAGACGAATTGTCTAATAGACCTTGCATCTACTATAGTCCTACTAATTGACCAACTTATTGTAAAACTAATGTTCCTATTATGATTAACGTCTTTTATTAACTGGACTACTTAACTGCCCCAGTTATTTTTTAAATTCTAGTTTGTTCCGATTGTTAGCTTTAGCTAACCCAAGCAAGAGCTGTGTAGATGTTTGGTTTAACGGTCAAATCATTATCAAAAACGTAACCTTAATCAAAAAAAACTGAAAAGTAACGGTAGAAAAGATCCATTCAGTTATAAAGCTGTAAATTGGCATGTAGTGTCCTGCCCGCGCCGTGTGAACGCTGCCTTACGGCTTAACATAATTATTTCGACACACAAATAAAATAAAGCGTGAATTTCAACCGGGTTTCGGCTGGCGTCGGCTCTAGCTTAACAAGGGCCAATTAATATTTTACAGCTGACGGGCTATTCGGGCCAGTTGTCGGAGTGTTGCATTTGTCCGAACAACATGCAGCGTAACTGCTACAAGACATCCTAGGGTTTGGAGGACCCGGCTTCAAGTCCCAGCCACGCCAGACCTTCCTAACCTCAGACTTCTGCTCATTGGACTGACCGTCTCTCTCCATGTGACTCTTGTTCAGAGTCTGTCGCAGTTGTCACGGCTGGCAACGGATGGGTGGTAAATGCTCGTTTGCTATTTTATATCCGTAACAATATATTAATCTCATACATTTCCACGTAGGACATGATTATTTACTCAATGTGCTAAGCTCAAGATGAATCCATTTATTGTTAATACAAATATTTACCTTGGGGAAATACTTTCTGAAAATGTTTTCCGTGGCACCTGTAGAGATTGCATCGAGTTATCCCGGAGCACCAGATAAACCAGATTGTCGGGACCCTGGGAAGTGCGGCTTCGTGCCCCGGACTTAGGCGAGGCGATGGCGGGGAGGGGGGGAGGGGTCTGAACAAAGTGGCGGGTAGTATCGATCAGCGGTGGCAGTCGCAGCGCGGCCGGCGAGGAGAGCGCACGTGTTGGCGGGCACTGAATTTATGCTTTTATGGACTTGACATGATCCAAGAGTACAAGCTGGCGTCGACTGCTAATTCTTCCTAGTAAAAGGCATGCAGCATCATCCAATATACCCGCGAAAAACTCAAACCAATCTCGTCCTAAGCCTGACAAGAAACCACATCTTCCTATTCGTAACAGAATTGTTTTAAATACAATGAGGACAAGGGAGATCTGGTACCTGGTTCCCAGTCATGATGGCACTGCCCCGGACGAACTTTAACCTATTTAAGTTCGATATAATACCTAGAAAGGTTCTATAAAGGCTCTACCACCTAAATCACTTCTACTTACCTAATCGAAAGACTTTACCCGGTTGCCCTAAGTCCAGTAAATTTTATCGATACGTATTTAGAAAAACATCACTTGTCTTCAAGGTGGATATAGCTATGCTTTACTTATAAAACAAATGTGATTACTGAGCAAGATATAAAATATTCAACGTAACACTTGTCTTCGCGCCGGCCCGTTACAAGTTAACCGACAACTCTCCGGAGAGCCGCAGAAGTTACCTCTCGCCAAATGCTTATTATTTTGAGACGATATTTTCCCCAATTTATGACGAAAAGGACTTTATGTGTGACTACAAATCATTTCGACTCGGCGAAGATCGAGTTTCGAATCTTTTCACGACTTAAACTCGGCTGAACAAAAATATAGTAGAAACCAAATTAATCCATGACGTCAGCTTCGATCAATACTTAATACTCGAAGACTGTAAGCGATGATATCACCCGTAGAAGGAAGGCTGGGGCACACCTCTGGCCTGGGCCTACTGGCTGCTATCTATTAGCGTCGAGGGCCTTTCGAAGCCTTTTTTAAAAGATTTTATTTAACTTCACTCGTGTGTAGGTAAGTATGTCCTGGAATCTTGCAATCAATATTTCACCCACTTCCACTGAAGCTATCGAGCTGAAATTTGGCACACATATTTGGTTCCGATGACAATGCATGAAAATAAAAAAAAAAGTTTTAAAAAGCTTCTTAAAAAAAAAAATTAACGGTATAATTATTGTTATTGAAGCGTAGCATCCATAACTCGCGTCGAGTTAAGCGACGACGGGTGCGGTCGGATTGTGGATGCTATTGGCAAAATTTCATGTGCATCGTGCTTCATTGAAATGTGAAAACACTCGTTAAGCCTTGTCGAAAACCTTCGGGTGGCTTGAGAACATTCGACACTGGGTTGGCCCTAACCCTTGTACCTTGTAGATAACTTCATTAAGATACGTATTATAAAAAAAAATTAAAGAAATATCAGCGTCGCGTCGCTGTAATCCTACGGCATAATAAAATTGTTCTTATTTATTCAGATGATATTGAACTAGCAGTTAGTTTCTGTCTGAACTCGCTTCGCGAGAATGAATATTATTAATGACTAGTGGACGCCCGCAGCTTCGCTCGCGTAGAATTAGACCCATTAACGACGTCTACCCGTCTAACGACTTCAAAAACGGCAAAGTTTCATACTAACTTTGCACCCCCGTTTTACCCCCTTAGGGGGTGAATTTTCAAAAATCCTTTCTTAGTGCTCCCCTACGTTATAAAAGGAACCCCTGTGCAAAATTTCAAGTTTCTAGCCCTTATAGTTTAGGCCCTGCGTTGATATGTCAGTCAGTCAGTCAGTCAGTCAGTCAGTCAGTCAGTCAGTCAGTCAGTCAGTCAGTCAGTAAGTCACCATCTCCTTTTATATATTATTAATGATTAATGATATGAATAACTTATATAAAATCCCCTGTGAGGTAATTCTAGAACAGACAACAAGTTAAATAAATCTTAAAATTGTTATAAAAAGTAATAAACAAAGGTTTATTAAATTTAGAGATGAAAACATAATGAAACTGTATTTATGTATGTTATACTGCTTTTTAATAGATCCTGAAAGATTCTAAAAAAAAATCAATGTCAATATCTGAATTATAATATACCCAATTGACCTGCTTCAACATTGTCGTATGTAATTAACTGTCCCCTCAGCGGGTGGACATTTTAGTGTTACGGATGTTGTTTAGCCTCCGAGCGGTCACTTAGACCCCAACTAATAAAGCCCGTTGATAATGTGCGCCCGGTGCTTTTAGAGGTAAGTTTTACGGCTCCCATAAGCGACGTATGAACATTAAATACAGATTGTATTTCGAGTCATTTTGCCAATATTAACCGAGGTTGGTTTATATGTGATGAGAATAGCAAACAAACATGCTACCTTTCATAGCCGCTCATTATTGGTTGTTTTTAAATTTAGCTTTAAATTTAAGCATTTCTTTAGAAACATACAATAGTAAAGATGAACATTTCAGTGAGATCTATTCAAAAATAATAATAAATAACATTCAGCGTGGTGGACTAAGGCCTTATCACTCCCACTCTGAAAGGACCGTGCCCAACGGTGGGACTAATAAAGAGTTGTGTTGTGATGATGATGATAATTCAAAAATGAGATTCCTATACCGAATAGCCGGTCTTACACCTCTGCTGCGGCTACGTACCTTGTGATTAAGATGGTGCTTACGTCGTTCTGGTTGCAGGGCGTGCTGCGCGAGCTGGAGCAGAAGAAGCCGCAGCTGGACGAGCTACTGCACACTGCCGAGAGCCTCAAGGGCACCGAGAACCGCCAGCAGCTGCACGGAAAAGGTAAGTCCACCTTCTCATACGATCCGGCTCGAAGGACCATGGACCAAGGAAAATGGTCTCTACCTTATGCTTTATGATTAAGTGTTCAACAATTGTTTTGATCCTACTTGAAGGACTCGAAAAAAATGTTTAAAAAACATTAGTTATTCCGTGTTCAGGATTGAAGAACCTAACCATTTTCGTAGTTTATGTTTATTCTTTAATTAAAGTTTCATCCGGTACCAAAATATTTGACATCGAGGTTGCAGAGTGCCAGGACACGCTTGCTGCTCCTTGAAAGCAACCGGCATAAGATAAGTTTCGATTTCAAACCGACTCTCACCCCCAAGCAGAACTTATAATAATATCCAGACACGATCTGATACCGATAGAGAGTTCATAAAATGGCGGCACACAACCGGGGAACAAATAGATTCTCACAATTTCCTCGCCGCGGTACCTGCGACTCCCCGCGCCCTTAGCTTTGCTCTTCCGAGAAATTCCTTTTCTTCTCGTTCAACATTATAATAACTTTCTTAACAAGCGAAAGAACAATGGGGCGAAAATCCTACTCTCTATTCAAACATTTATTAATTGGAAGCTGAATCTTACGCAACTTGGGCACAACCTAATTATAACGTAAAAGAACCCGCACTAATTATACGTAACGGAAGCCTTACTAACGAAATATTTACCTTCTTTATATCGTTTTATATTTGGGACGTAAATAGCACACTACACGATTATAGTTTCACTAGTGGACGCCCGCAGCTTCGCTCGCGTGGAATAAGACAACAATAGTTTCGTTTACACCTAGTAATATTCAATAAACTATGTCACTCGGTGAAGATGCAGCTATCTAATGGTGAAAGAATTTTTGAAATCGGTCCAGTAGTTTATGTGTGAAAACTGTTAGATTAACAATGTAATTACACAACATATTTTCTCTGTGGCAAATTGCAGCACTGCTTTTATTGTCTATGTCTAGACACTATATTTTATATATTCATCTGTGCTCGCTGTGCTCACCGCTATTATTCTTGTACCTATGGTCCAAAGTTGAGTTCAAGGAATAAAACACGTTGTCTAAATTACTGCATATTTATTTTAATTCTATCAAAAACCTTACAAACAAATCATTCCTCTTTTATAATATTAGTATACGCATGGTTAGTGTTTCCGAGGCTCGCCCATTACGAGTACATGGGGCCCAAATATAGCCGGTGGGGGTACAATACTCCTATGCCTAACCCATCGCAGATAATAGGCGTGATGTGTATGCTATGTTATGATTATAATAATATCGGGCAATGTTATGATTATAATGTATGCTATGTTATGATTATAATATCATCGTTTCGTAAGTGTTAATTAATCAGCGCGCCACTTCGAGGGAACAAACTGGCATTTTGCTAGCGGAGAGAAGGCTATTAATCTTCTTGAACAACTCGGGAATTAATCGATTCCGGAAAGCGAGAATTTAGTAAATTGATGGTACTTAGCCGTTACAAGGACTGGCGATAAGGTCACACCACTACGTTGTATATACTTTGGATTGTTTTGTGGTGGCTCCTACCTTTACCTTCGCCCAAAAGGTAAAGATGACATTTTATCTCCTATCTTTATCTTTACCTTCTGGGCGAAGTTGTCGATACGTTGATCGATAAGCACGGGCCAAGCGTGACTGCGGCTAACCTCTCTCCAAGGAGGCCTGTGCCTGGCATTGGACCGCCAAACAATTATGTGTAGATAAGAAAACATCAGGAGACTTAAGGAGATGGTCCTATAAGGTAGCAAACGAGCATGCAGCACCACCCATTACATAATGGTTCTTGGTAGTCTTTTAACACCTTAAATTGAATTCAGAATCATTCAATCATCTTGAAAGGTAACAACTCCAGCGCCTTCATTGCGCCTACCCTTGTCCTTAACGTATGCCCGTTCGCTCATAAGCCCCCTCGCCAGCCCCGCACCCCGCACCCCGACACCCCGACACCCATTATTCTCGCTAAACGCTTTACAAATTAATTGGTGCGGCACAATCGAAATAAATGCCTCATCCGCCCGTTCGGATGGCTTTGTGTGATTTGTTTGACAAATAAACCCTCGCGCCGAGATCGTTAGCCAATAGCTGGCAACGTTTTAAAACAACACGTTTGAAGAAGAAGAAGAAGAAGAATATATTTTATTTTGCATAAAACACAGAATTTGTACGAAACCACAAGTTAGAGGTTGTACCGTTTATTAGTTAAGTTAAAAGTTAGTTATGTAGTTATGACCGAAACGACTCGCGCTCAGTTGACGCGGCTGTCTCGCGCGGTCTTTATTTTTGCACTGTTTTATTAGGTAATTAGGTATTTGCGCAATGACTCAGCGCAACGCGGCAGTGGTAAATGTACGGTTCCGTACATATTTCTAACCCCAAAAGATGAACGCATGAGAGGGAGTCGTTTAGGTCAAGTAAATACAAAAAATAGTATAACTAAGTACGTTAAATGTAAAAACAAACAATAAAAGTAAAAGGAGTAAAACGTAAGACAATAAAAAGTAGATAAAAATTTAAAAGTAAGTACAAAATGAAATTATTCAAAAAAGTCGTTGGCGCTGTCACACCGTCGTTGGCGCTGTTCACACCGTCGATGAGGTCACGTTCTTGCGTAGGCTAGTATTATGATGTTTCAATAGTTCCATTTCATGAAATAGTTGTTGGGTTGTACTCTCACAATATCTTTGATCCAATTTTTGACACAAAGCTTTCCAGGTAGTTGTCGAGTTCTTGAGTAGACTTCCAATATGTAGACAAGTTATACTTTATAGTATGTAAGTAGAATCCATTCGTCATTAATGAGTTGTACCTTTCCCATCGGGTCAATCGTGTCATCGTGTAATCTGAGCGTTTGGTGTCATATTGTAAGTGACGTTGATGTTAGTATGCGCTCCAGTTATCATAAAAATATCGATAGAAGGGAAACAAACGTTGAAGTTAACCTTTGCAGGTTGAGGACTTGGTATTTTCTTCCGTGTCTCCAGTATCCATGGGTAGTAATTTTGAAAGTTTTACGATGGGCCTTTTGATAACTCCAGTTTGAGTTTTGACCGTGGTGACTCTGACATGACCATCTTCTCCGGGGTGTACGTCTATCACCTTTCCCATTGCCCATTTTCCTGGTGGGAGGTTATCTTCTTTCACTAGGACAATGTCACCTATTTCCATATTTTTTGTTGGTTTTTCCCACTTGCTCCTTGCTTGAAGTCGCGTTAGATAGTCGCTGGACCATAGTTTCCAAAATCGATGCAGCATATGCTCAGTTAACTGCCATCTTTGGCGTAAGTCTATGCTCCTTTGGTCCTCATAGTTTGAAAGTGGCAGAGTCAACGTGGGGCTTCCAGTTAAAAAGTGACCCGGACTCAAATAGTTATAAAATTCCTCGGGGTCCTCGGTGAGAGGGCATAGAGGCCTGGAGTTCATGCACGCCTCTATTTTGGTAAGCAGGGTCGTAAACTCCTCATAAGTGAGTTTTTGCTCCCCCAATACCCGTCGTAAGTGGTACTTCATTGATCGTACTGCAGCTTCAAAAAGTCCCCCAGCGCTGGGCCATGCTGGGCAGTTAAAATGCCACTCCACTTCTAATTTTGCGATTTCGTCAAAAAATTCTGACGATAACTCCTTTTTAAATAGGTTATATTCATTTTTTAATACTCTGGAAGCTCCGATAAAATTGGTCCCACAGTCTGAATACACGTGTTTTGGTGTACCCCGTCTGGCACACATTCTTTGGAAAGCGGCGAGAAAAGTTTCAGTGCTCAAGTCTGATGCAAGTTCAATATGCACTGCCTTTGTAGCCATACACACGAAGATAGCAATATACCCTTTCGAAGTCTTCACTCCTCTTCCCTTGTTGAGTTTGACATTCACAAAGCCAGTGTAATCTACACCTGTGTGCGTGAATGGGCGCGATGGGGTGGCTCGTTGCGGTGGCAGGTCAGCCATGATTTGATAGTTTTTTGCTGGATTAAATCGCAGGCAGCGCACACACTGGCGAAGCTGCGTCTTAACTGCTCGGTTGCCTCCTACTATCCAATAACGCTGGCGAATGTATGCTAGCGTCAGCCTCGCGCCGCCGTGAAGAGTTGCGGCGTGGGCCTCTCCAATTACCAGTTCAGTTAATCTGCCTTTTCGTGGCAGCACTATCGGGTTTTTCATGCCTATGGGTAGTGTAGTTTTGTTCAAACGACCACCCACGCGTATGATTCCTTCTTCGTCCAAATACGGATTTAATTTATATATGGGACTTTTAATGTTTGGGATTTGACCCTTTGCGAGTAAGTTATATTCGGTTTTAAAGTCCTTTCTTTGCATAGAACATATGATTATTTTACTTGATGATAGTAATTCCTTTGTAGTTAAGTAATAAGGTAGTATTTCACAATGCAAGTCGTCAGGTTTCGCAGCTGTTGTTGTGGATCGAATTTTTGTGATGAATCGCATAATCCATGCCAAAATGCGCTTTATCCGAGTGAATGAACTGTAGTTATGGAGTAGGTCAGTAATTAAGTTATCATCGTAATTGTTTTGCTGTAGGGTTGTCACTTCTAGTTTATTTTCAACATCAATGTCGGTTGAATACAGGCAGTTAATAGTTCCCGTTTCTGTAGCACCCGTAAAAGTTTTCAGTAACGCTGGGCCATTCCACCACAGGCTAAAACTCGATAAGTTTTTCGGATCCAGTCCTCTCGTTGCACAGTCAGCAGGGTTGTTTTTTGATTCGATGTAAGACCATTGTTCGGGCGGAATCACCTGCTTTATTTTTTGTACTCTATTCCCAACATATTTCTCCCATTTACTAGTGTCCCCCTGAAGCCAGGCCAAGACAACCTTTGAGTCGCTCCAGGCCCACGTAGTGATGTTATATTCTTTCAGTGCATCTTTAGCCTTTTCCATCAAGCGAGATAAGAGTAAGGCGCCGCTCAGTTCCAACCGTGGTAGTGTCATTTTTTGTGAGAGAGGGGCAACCCTAGTTTTCGCCGCAAATATGTTTACTGCATATTCTTCGTTTTCACTAATGACGCGCGTGTATACAACACATGAGTAGGCTTTTTCGCTTGCATCACAGAAACCACATAGATCAATAAATCGTGCAGTACTTCCAATCCATCTTTTTATTTTTATAGTTTTTAAATATGTTAGTTTTGATCTCAAGTTTATCCAGTCGTTTTGCATCTTAGTTGGTAATTCTTCATCCCATTCTAGTTGTTGTTTCCACACTTGTTGAAATATAATTTTTGCCGTTACAGTAACTGGACAAAGCCATCCCAATGGATCATAGAGTTGAGATATTTCAGAAAGTAGAGTTCGTTTTGTTAATAGTTTTTTCGAATTAGGCTTCAGGTTCCAATTGAATATGAATGTGTCCGAGTTAGGATTCCATCCAAGCCCGAGTGTTTTTGTAGAGTTTTCTTGTTTAAAGTCGAACGTATTTGATGAAGAAATTTGATCTTTATGTAGGTTTTCTAGTAGTTCCGTGCAGTTGGATGACCATTTTCTCAAATTAAAGCCGCCACCTTTGAGTAATTCGATCAATGTATTTTGTAGTTTTATGGCGCCGTCCAGCGAGTTACTGCCGCTTATTAAGTCGTCGACATAGAACTCATTTTGCAATGTTTTTGCCGCGGCTGGAAACTTATGTCCGTCGTCTAATGCTAGTTGTTTGAGCGTTCGCATTGCTAGCCATGGCGCGCATTTTGTGCCGTACGTTAAAGTACATAAGGTATAGTCTTTCAGATTTTCTGTAGGAGAATGACGCCATATGATTTTTTGAAGTTGATGTTGATCTTCCGATACCCATATGCATCGATACATTTTTTCTATATCGGCCGTAAAAGCATATTTATACGTCCTCCACTTCAAAATTAAAGTTTGAATGTCTTTCTGTAGATTAGGCCCCTTTTCCATCAAATTATTTAAACTTTTGCCGCTTGAAGTTTTGTTTGATGCGTTAAATACTACTCTGAGTTTAGTAGTGATTGAATTTTCTCGCAGGACGCCGTGATGAGGTAAGTAACACTCTGGACCTTCACCAGCTGTTGAATGGTGGGAGGACAGCTTCATGTGTTTTAAATCAAAGTACTCGTTAATAAAATCTTTGTACATAATTGACAGTTTTTCATTTTTTGTTAGTCGCTTTTCTAACTGTAAATATTGTGAGACAGCCGATGGTCTTGAATTTCCAAGTTCAGTTTTATAGTTAGTTTTCATAGGCATTTTAACTATGTATTTTCCATCAGAGCTTCGTGTAGTAGTTTCCTTGTAGTATTTTTCGCACTGATCGTCGGGACTTATGTCTTCAACTCCTTCGGTTATATCTTCATTCTCCCAATATTTAGATAATTCGGAGAGGTCAATAATAGTTAAGTGACAGTTAAAAGTTTGTAGTTTACCACACAGAATCCAACCCAACTGGGTCTGTTGTGCTACGGGAGAGTGCTGGTCACCTTTTAATACCCCTTCCATAATTATTTCAGCATACACATCAGCTGAGAAGAGTATATCGATGGATCCACTAATATTGTAGTCAGGGTCCCCAAGTTTTAAGTTTTGTAGATGTGGCCAGTTTAACTTCGGAAATGTGCAGTTAGGTATGTTATTCGTTAGTCTTTTCAGTACAAGAGCTTGGGTGCAAAAAGTATAGTCGTTATGTATTGACTGACACGTGAGTTGAGCGCGCCCCTTGCAGTCTCCAGAGACGGAGCCCACCCCAGATACTGTAGCGCTCAGTTTCTCTCGTGGTAGCTGGAGCAGCTGCGCAGCATTTTCTGTGATTAAATTGACCTGCGAACCCTGGTCCAGCAGTGCTCGTAGGGTAATAAAGGTGCCATTCTTAGCTTTGACCTTTATCTGAACTGTAGTTAAGAGTACTTCCAGGTTTTTCGTCGTTAAGTGATGAGACCCTTGTTGCTGTGAAGTTGAAGGTTGCGTTTCAAAATTCGGTTTTTTATCATAATGTAATAACGTATGATGTTTCAAATTGCATTCTTTACAAGTTTTAGTTGAATAACATTCTGTGTTATTGTGACTGTACAAACAATTTTTGCAGACTTTCAATTTTGCGACGGTATTGTTTCGTTGCGAAATACTCATGTCGATAAACTTTGTACATTGCATAAGAACGTGATTCCCGTCACATAATGGACAATTTCCAAATGCAGTGCAGAAAGAGTTTGAATGATCTTTATTTTCTTTCCATAAGGTTGATTTCTTCGTGATATGTTTATCATCGTACTTTCGGTAATTGTTGTAGTTATGACGTATTTTGTTTGTCACTTTATTATATTGTAGGTTGTTGACTTGTTTTTGAGTATTGGTGTTATTTGAGCGATTTTTCATGGTTTCCAGTGCCATGAATTTACTTTCTAAAAATAATAAGAACTCCGTTAAGTCAGGTAGCTCTCTGTTGTTCTGAATTTCTTTTGAATATTCGTTGAAAGTGATGGTGTCTAATTTTTGTGACATGAAATGCACAATCATAGGACCCCAGCTTGTAACATCCACGTCCATGTTAGTCAGGCCATTCAAACATTCTTTAATTACGTCATGCAATTTCTTTAAGTTGTATGTTGTAGGAAACTGAATGACTGGTAGCTCTTGCATTGCGTTTATGAATGATGTGAATTGGAGGCGGCGATTATCGTATCGATGGGTTAGAATCTCCCAACACGAATCGTAGTTTTCCGCGCTCACATTGAGATGCTGTACTAAGCGCTCCGCTTCGCCTTTTAATTTTGTTTTAAGGTGCTGCATTTTTTGTGATTTCGAAATAGTGGGGTTCTTGTGAATCGCTTCCAAAAACAAATTTTTAAAAGACATCCAGTGTATATAATCACCAAAAAAGTCGGGTATATCTATTCTTGGAGTTGTGTGCTGGTAGTGGATGTTTGAATGAATCTTGGTGTTAAGTTGCTTGCGCAAGTTGTCATACCTTTTTTCTATGTTGTCAAATTTCATTGAATACTCTCCGTACAAGTCAGATTCCTTCAGGATACCTTCTAACTCCCAGTGTAGCTTGTCAATAGGTTCCCATTTCACTCTCAATGTTGTCAGATTGTCTTCTAGTTCCCATTTTTCAGTTGTTAAATCAATATTTATTTTTGACATGGCTCTTTCAAGTGCTTTAAAGTTGCATTTTTGCCGACTCACCATCAGCTGTATATTTTCGTCGGTTTCGTCCTCAAAAATGCCAGATAAATCGAAATCCAAGTTTTTACTCATCTTTTCTTCTTTCTCCTTTTGCTGGTGTAATATGAGTAAGTTCATCATACTAGTTTTCGTTGTTTCATAAAGTTGCTTCGTCTTCCCGTAGATGTTAGTAGTGAAGTAGTTGACGTTGCTCTTATCTTCAACTTCTTGTGTGAGTAACTCGTTTCTCTCATGAAATTCTACCCACTGTCGTTCAAGCGATGAAAGACGCGAGTTTAAGTACTCGGCAGTTTTTCTATCAATGCTGTCTTTCTTATAGTTGGTGCATAAAGTTTTAATGTTTTCGAAACACTTCCCTTGTTCCGTTAGTAGCTCCATTGTTAGTTCTTGTAGGTGTTGGTTCAGGACTCGAAGACAGGCAGTTTTCCTTAATCTTCTTTATCTTCAAGGTTTTTCGTCGCAGCTCGCAGTTACGAATGTGATCGATTAACTCTTGAAGGTCCGTGTCACCCAATGCATCGGCAACCCGCCGTTACGAAATAGGCACCTTCTCAATTATCCTGGGGAGACCCGCTTCTGGGAGGCTAGGTAACCGATTTGCTATCGCAACTTGAGGTCACAAACACACCGAGTGATAAGCTCGAAGGACCATAATGTACGAAACCACAAGTTAGAGGTTGTACCGTTTATTAGTTAAGTTAAAAGTTAGTTATGTAGTTATGACCGAAACGACTCGCGCTCAGTTGACGCGGCTGTCTCGCGCGGTCTTTATTTTTGCACTGTTTTATTAGGTAATTAGGTAAATAGCAATGACTCCGCGCAACGCGGCAGTGGTAAATGTACGGTTCCGTACAGAATTGTACAGAAAAATTATTAAGATACAGTAGGTGTAGGTTATTTGTTTTAATGCAAAATTGGACCGCACTCAGCATTATGTCATGATTCCTTAAAAATCATGACGCTGATTTTCAGTGCGGCCCTGTCGAAGTGATAGTTTGGTCGATAAGCGACTCTAAGTAAAAAAAAAAATCTACTTAAAACAACCTATTACATCAATCAACTTAACACAACTATACGAACCTATTTCATGTACAAAACCAAATGTAAGAATATAATAATTAAATGTTAAATAAGTAACAAGTACGAGTAACAAATAAGTAACAGTTTGTTATTTTTAATCAAAATATGTTTAACAATACAAGTAATATTAAAAGAATAGAAGTAAAACTGTATATATATGTGTCTAACCATCGGATATACCTAAATATGGATCATATACCATGTGAAACCCCAAAATCAAAATTTAGTTTTACCAATTTAATTTACAATTTAATGAATTACAAATAATAACCTAAAATAGGAAATACATACATAAAAGACACACTTTTACAAACACCAATTTTAAATTAAAATAATGTAAATATAAAAGTAAAGTTAGGTGTATGTACCTACACTTATTTAAGTATTACATTTTGCCCTAAAAATATACATATTATATATATATATATTATATATATATATTATATATTTAAAGGTATATCTATATTGCTGTAACTCAGCACGGTTAGGAACAAAACTTAAGAGAAACATTTTCACTTTAATAGATTTACAATTAAAATTATTAAAACAAAAAAAAAAAAAAAGTATAAATCTGTACTTAGGTTACAAACTAATTACAGGTAATTAGACCCTCTTAGACCTCTGATCAAACATACCTATGACAGTCATCATAAGTACATAATACACAGATCATCATAAATAGTGCCACTAACGCTAGAACCTTTTAAAATTTAGAACAGGTACAACCAGACAGACCTACAGAAAAAGAAAAAAATTAACAATTTTTTATTTTTTAAATCATATATAAATGAATAAGTAGGTATAACCCTATTGTTTTATGTATTATTTGCAATTAATATATTAATAGCAATTAGTCGCGCTTTGATATTGCTAAAATGAGGCTAATGAATGCATGTCTATAAATACTAACTATTAATTGCACTCAGTATCAGATACTAATCCAGACACCTCATTCATGGATCGTATAGAGTACACTCGTTGTCCTACATCGCGGCGGGCGAGGATGTGTGCGTTTTTAACCCATATAAATTTCCATCCTGCGTTCTTTAACTGCATACGGACGCCATAAAACAATTGTCGATTTATCCTCGTGAGACGTTCATTTATGTAAAATCGGCGGGGCTCGGCGCCCGGCACGATTTGGGCGACGTTGGCGTCACGGCGCGCGCGCGCGGCGCGCAGCAGCTGGTCGCGCGCCGCGCGCCGCGCGAGCCGCACCACGAGCGGCCGCGGCGCCACCCCGGCGCCCCCGCTGTCATCCTCGCTGCGCCGCTTGCCTCTCCTCTCCACGTAGATGACGTCCCGCTGGTCTAAGGAAATTCCTATACTCTGGGCCACCTGAGTCACCAGATAAGTTGGGTTTTCACCAGCCCGCTCCACAATTCCAGCTATCTCAACATCGTTACAGTATGCATCTTGATCGACTTTATTAATATGGGTAAGTAACTCAGTAGCAACGTCGAGATTTGAATCAGAATTGGTTTTCGATTCTAGTTCTATAAGGCGTTCCTCAAATGTATTCACTCTTTCTTCAACACTGTTTAAGCGTTTATTAAATTCTCCTATATTGCTGTTCAATTTAGAAATTTCTAGCCGAAAACTCGTCATTTCCTGACACACTGACGACATTTCTAGTCGTAAAAGCTTTATTTCTGCAGCAAGACTCGTCTCGAGGGTTCCACCGACATCATCATTTGCACTCCCTGAACCACTTGATAGTGGAGATACAATTTGAGAAGCAGCGGGTTTGCTCAAACAATTAGTGCATACCCACCTACCAGGAGCCCGCCCGTCGTTGTTAATTTTGACACATTGGCGATGAAATAGCTTGGAGCATTTCTTACATTTTATGCTATCGACAGATAAAAACTTTCCGCATTTAGCGCAGTGGTTTGTCATATTCTTGAAATTATAATATCTGGGATTAAATTAAGATTAGCTTACACACCCGGCGCCTAGCACCAACTAATAGCACAGATATCACACTCCAGATATGGTTAGAAAATTATTAGTATGTAAATAACAGTAATCGGAATAAACTTTTCAGTTCACTAATTTTGCACAACTGTACTGTCCTTAATTTCACCGTATTTGTCACTATTAAACAATTAAAACTAATTTTAATTTTGATATTATGAGTCAACACGTACTGTCACTAATCGACCAAACTACCCACCTCGTTTAACATGACATCGCGCCTGTATTTCTCCGAGGGGTAGACAGAGTTGTGTTGTATTACATCTTCTTTTCACCAGTTATGTTGCCATACACCGGGCATAAATTCAGACTCCGAGCAAGTATACAAAACAAGACAAAATAAACGTTAAAAAAAGAAAAGCAAAAGCCAATTACAAACATCATCCACAAATCATTTTTGTAGTTGTATGATATTATGAGGTATAGTAATAATAAGGATACATTTCAATTAAGTTCGCTGGGCCGCCGCCGCATGTGACGTCACTACAGTGCATTTCCATCGCGCAAAATTATGTCGACCAGATTTGGAGGCTCAAATTAATTCCAACCGTAAAATTATAGCTCGATGGCGGTAAGCGTCGATAATTTGATTTCTCCTGTAATAGTATTTTCAGTATCTTTCCATTACGCCAAGTTCAGACTAATTTGAACGGTATGTCATCATCGCACGATACATTTTAACTTGACAATGTTTTTATATAAACGTCGACGGGGGAAGTAATTTTGGAGCTTAATGCCGTGTAATACGTTATATTTGCATTGAAAGGACTACATTCAGCTATTGTACATGAATGTAATACAAATGTACTCTTTTAATGAGTGATCCTTAGAATTTAACAGAGTGGGCGCAGGATAGACAGTGCAGTGCGGCTGGGTAATGTTTCCATTAAATACAGAGGGAGTTGTTCATATTTAAATGAACTATTTCTTCACATATTGATTTATGAACCTGTGCTGTGAATGCGAAATTCAACGTTTCTCACTGCCTTTTTTATTTTATTATTGTTTTTAAATTATTGCTTCTTAATCTCACTACCTTTATTTTTTTACTCTAAAGCTTTCTTTTCTCTAGTCTATGAAACTTTAAGAAACTCTGTTATAAAAAACACGATCGGCTTGAACAGGAGAGACGTTCATAACAAATAAAATTACCTGATTACTAAATTTTCTTCTTTGATTTGCATTATAATCCCAACAAATGCTCGTAGTTCCTCTCGCAGACCTGTCGTCCTGTCCTCAATGTGATTCAATCAGGTCGCGCGGCGAGGACCCTTCTGATTCAATCAGCATGGCGACCAACGCCTCTCTAAAGTCATTCAAATAAACCGGCTTCGATGAGAGCTCGCATACAAAGAGTAGGCGCACAAAGAATTGATTTACACTGTTAGGTCAACCGTGCGATTCACTTAATCGGTATTGAGAACATCGTTGTTGCGCTGCCCTCGTCGACGAGCGTAGCGCTGTTGTATTTATTGACGAACAAATCTGTAACCTACTTGTAACGTGCCCTCATCGACGAGCGTATTGCTGTTACTAATCTGTAACCTACTTTTAACCGCTGTCGTTAACGTTGAAAGAGCAGTATAAGAGTTAATATTGGACTAACAACCACTCCAACCATTGGATTAAACCATAATAGGTGATGAGCCTATTGCCCTACATCGGCCACTTATCCAGACTTCGAGGTGCTACCGGGCATGTCAAGTTAGTTGGTCCCAATGGTTGTTGCCCGAGCCGGGGATCGAATTATGAATGAATTAATTTTATTTATTACTTAATAATTTTATTTTATTATTTAATTTCCTTTATTAATTACATTATTTTATATTTTATTTATTTAATTAAAGTTTTGTCTTACATTCCAAATGTCTCCGGTACACTGATTTGGACTGCATATTGTGCGATATCTGAACGCCACTTAGCGCCGCACGAGCGATATTTTAAAACCCACTCTCCCGGTATCGCGGCGGCGCCACGGTACTACTACCCCGAAGCAATTTAACGTCACCCTCCGAAGAAACTCCAAAGTAAATGTTGAGTCGGCCGCCCCGGCGGTCGTGTCGCCTTAGGTAAACTGATCACAATTCGGAGACTCAGCTCAACTGTTGAGCTTGCCCCGGCTGCCAAAATAACACCTTACCTCTAAGGAATTTTACTTAGTTTTCACTGGCAAGTTCGTCTTAAGAAAATTAAGTTTGCAGTCATTGAATAATATTTTTTATCATCGCCGTTGTATGGTGGTTATTTGAGTTTTGAGGTAAATGAAGAAATGTCTTTCTTTAGTTTTATGTTTAGTATTATGCATTATTCACGACAGAATGCGTGAATTCTTATTCTTGACTGTAACAATATGGTTGATCAGTATATTTTTTTATACTCGATTTTTTCCTGTTGACCATTGACTCTGACACAGATTTTGTTAGTAAAATTGGCAGATTAGTTAATAATTTAGGATAGCAAATCGATAAACTGATCGATAGTGCGGTTACTGCCAAACCGATTGCTGGAAGTTATAAGGCTGAAAGTCGGCGACAAGACTATTGATTGACTGGCATGTATTCTTAAACACGAAAGAGAGGAAGGCGTGAAATGTGGAGAGTAATCTGTAATTCTCATTCATTGTATAAGTCCATTACTGCGTAGCTAATAAGCTGCGATAAGCGTAATATGAATATTATTCAATTGTGTGCTTGTGAAATATAAACTGTGACGTCATTGCAAATGAGTCTGTCGCCGCAATATTGTATTGTTGGCGGATTTGTCTGTGCAATGAAACATCAGAGAGGATTTAGTTAAACAAGCTTTCATAATAATATCATTTACCAAGCCCGACTCTTCGGCCATCGGTCAACATAGTCGCAGGGCTAACGGATTCATATGACTGGATCGGGTGGATGCTATGTCCAGCAACTTACGAAGACTGAGGTCCAGCTCTTTTGTACAAGTAGTTTGTAGTTACCTAGACTTTCGTTAAGCGTGTCTAATCACCTCATGGCGATATAAATTATTTGACTTTGACATCAGTCTGGACGATGTCGTCCATTCCGGTTAAATTGTCACCCAAAACAACTAATTGTTGTCTTATCCAGCCGCGTGTTTCACGGCAGGAGTATAAAATTCTGCTATATCTACAGTGGTTATGGCGATAGCATGTTCTGACGTGGATATTATGCAACAACCAAAGTTCAAACTGTATGGTCTGTAACACCATCGCCTTTCCCTCGAACAGTTTTTCTTAAATAATCGTCGCAGTAACAAATCGATATATGTACTTTTCTGTTTGCCCTGTCTGTTTCTTTCAAAAATTCAACAATTCGGAACACGTACTGTAATTATATTAGAGAAGATACCACGGCACAATGGCGGCTGTTTCCCTTATAATTGCCCGCCAGCGCCCGCCAGCGCCCTCCAGCGCCCGCCAGCCGGGGCGCGCCCTGATTTATGATATTTCGTTTCTAATCGCGCCTTTCTGAGTGTGCGGAAGTAATTTATATTTCGGTAGAGTTGATCGAAGTTCCATTGACTTGGCCCTTGCTTTGTTATGCCACAGTATAGGGAGTAATAGGTGGTACTGATTTGGCCCACTTCGCGCCGGTATCCGATTACTAAGGGTGTTAGGCGGCTTGTAATAAATGCCGATAATAATGAGATATACTCATTATTATCGGGGCATAATTGAGAAGATCGGTAGATTTTTAACAGTGTCTGAGCTTGTACAATCCCATAAATTACTTTTATTTCATTTCAGATTGAATATAACATTCAGATTTATTATGCATTCAAAAAATCCACTGCAGGTGTGATTCTTGATCTTGCAGGCGATTTGTTTATTTATTGATTCTTCCATACGCACTGAGAATGCTCTAACCGGCTGAGCCACAGCAGTCTATTTTTCAAGGCATTCATCTTGGCGTGACGTCAGCGCTAATCCGGCCTTTAGCATTAATATAACACGCCACGGGTAGCTTGCGTATTATTACTACAACATATGATTTATAACTGAAACTACTGATTGTCCGGCCGCCGTGTAATGGCCTTCATAACAATACAATATAATCATGTACCTCGTAGCCTGTTTTCCCCGCCGCCACAGGACGGGGCAAACGGAAACTGTTGTTCAAACGAATGATAATTTGAATGCTGGCGCCGCGACACACGGGCGTCGAACACACCGACGTATACATACGGGCGCGGCAGACGGGCATATAGCACGCATTAATAACTTGCACAAACAGCTGCAAAGTGTATTTGTAAACAAACGGACGCGGATCAGCCCTGCATTGCATTGCAAATGTAGGACTCTAGAGGAATATAGACGAGAAGGCAGTTTTGCTGGTCAGCGTGAGGACACGTGCAAGGATTTGCTTGCTCTCAATATTTGACAATGTTTTGAATGTATCCGTGTAGAACTGTTTTGAGAGGCGTGAAAAATTCATTTATCATGTCTACACATTGTATAAGTGCTTCCCCATACCATAAATTATTAAATAGTTACTTCGTAACCAATCTTAATGATTTGATGCTGTCAACCCCATAAGGCTAGGCTTAGCAGGTCAAATATGGCTAACTATTTATTATTATGCATGGCAAATTATCTTATTCTTAAAACAATGGCAGACAATACTAGATGCTACTGTTTATTATGTAAATGTATGTTGTGTTTAATTTATTCCTGCAGAATTGTTCATGTACCTAGCACTCCAGACATCGTAAAAATTAATAGCTGTAAGTACAACATGACGTAGAGCGTCTACGACCCTCGTAGCACTCGTAGCTCGTAGGCCCTCTACGCCATAGTATCTACGCTTGTGAAGGTCCGCTTGTCCTTCAGTTAACATCGCGCTTAGATCAGATAACATACAAGATACAACATAACTTCCGTGATATACATATATCTGGGACTTAATTAATTCACTTAATTATGACGTAAAAATGTATTACAGTAGATAGTTCTCAACATGTAGAGTCGCGCCTGTCCCCGATAGGTGGCAGAAGTGTGCAGTAGGAGTTATTTTCACCAATTATGTATCGTTTTCTTTATCACAAATCCAGACTGAGTTATACAATTAGAAAAATAATATACCATACCTACTTTACGATCGAACGCGGGACTTGCAGCCTGGCAAGACATGTCAGATGGATTCGAGCGGCCTAAAAACTTCCGAGATTACGATTGGCATCTTACCTCTTCGGCGAATTGGACTCCCAGTTTTAAAAAGAGAACCGAAAGCGAACAGCCAATACCCGTCTCAAAATAAAATTATTAGAATTTTCCAGCATAAATTGTCTCGTTTTTACAATGGTTTAATCTCGCCAAATACGATTCTGAATTGCGACAGCCCTGTAAAGTGTGTCCCTGGCCAGTAAAAAGGATGCGTTTACGGCTTGGCTTGGCGGCGGAACTAGGGCTGGCCCTCGGCGATGTGGTATTCCACCGGGAAGTTTACCTTGTGCCGCCCCGGGCCGCGCGAGCTGCGCCCATTACTAACTAATGCTGGCGTCCGGGATTACTTGGCCCCCATCCGCACACTATACACACTACACACACTGTGTAGTGTACAGACACTACCGGAGAAGAACAGAAAATACAAACAGAATATCTCATGTAACGCTATTTATATTTTAACTTTATTGTTGACCTTTACTTATCCAATCTATTTAAGGGCATTCGCTAGAGACAAGGGGCGACTGGGTGAATCTGCATGTGCTTTGCTAGTGTCCACTTCAATGGCATTGTATGGGTGTATCTGAATTCCTTTGCCAGTGTCTATACCTTGGCGTGCCAGCCCACATCCGTCGCAACACAAACGGCTTCACGGAATGGGGCAAGCCTTCAAGCCCGGCCGTTTCCCGCACAAAAGATTGACTACTCGATAAAGTGAGTTAGTAGCGCTTACGAGCCTCATTTCCTTTGCACTTCGATCTAAAGCCGGGCGGTGCACGCAACGCATTCACACAAACCGCTCTGTTCCAGCACTACTCTGTGCCGCGGCGAGCGAGGCTCGGTAGACGTTCACTTTAAAGCACACTGAGACAAAGAAATAAATAAAATATATCTTTTTTATTACTATCAGCAAATAAGCATGCAGCATCACCCAACTTTCGCCATGAAAACTGCGCTACCGCAAACTGAGCAAGACACAAATAGACTCAAATAGGGGCTGGGATGGTTAGTGCTGTTATCTGCTATCTGAATTTCGAGTTTAACACATTATGTGGTCAGTTCTTTAGTAAGTATGAGGACTATGACTGTTAGTGACAAATAGTCCTGTTAGTTAGTATAACGATAGTACAATAGCTCACACACCTTTTATTAAAATGACAGTTGGGCATCCAGCGAGCTATTGGATGGCGGGAGGGCCGCGGTGCCGCGTGCAGTATGGCGTAGTGTAGCGTAATGTAGCGTAGTGTAGCGTAGAGTAGCGTAGCGTAGTGACGTGGCGTAGTGTTGCGGAGAGCGTATCGCGTCACAATGCGGCTGAGTGGGGAACGACCCTCGACCCGCCTTCTAGCGGCGCAAAAGAACAATCACGTTGGTTGGATTACTTCATTCCATCCTATTAGGAGCCCGCTCGCATGCAACACTGTTGGTGCAGTCTTTAAACGGGTTATTGTGGAAGGATTAAAAAAAAAACTTTTATAAAAAGGCACTTTCATACAAGTTTGATTTCAGATTCTTAAGAATTCAATTAGATTCAAGAATAAGAGATTTAATCTTATTCTTGAATAATTCATTCTTAGTTTCGAATTATTTTTTCCAAAACTTAATCGGCTTGTTGCTGTTGAAAGTTATGAAAATGAATAGAATATTTATAAAAAAAGTGTTTTGACATATTTTTGTTTTTTATCAGATTGCTGTTTGTTAGTTGGTCAAAGTCAAATCTAAACTAAACTTGCCGATTATAATCTCAATACATGTTTTTACTTCCATGGATGTCGTAGTTTAGCATCGAACGAAGTCTATTACGAGACAGCTCACTACACTCGCCCGCAGACGTGCCTGTTACACTGTACGAACAGACTGTACTATGAATTTAATCCAAACATTGATTCGGCTCACTAACACAAGTCTCTTTGAAAGCCACCTCAAAGCAACCTAAAAATTACGTATTTATAGTAATACCGACGCCGGCCTACTTACCTGACCTATTAAAACTTCGTACATTTTCATCATACCGTGTCTCTACGCCGGCGCGGCGCCGCGGTCTGTTTCGTTTGAATGTAACCTGTTAACAATTTGTATCAACACCTGGATAACCTTTCCAGTCCCCGGGCGTCCCATCAGCGTAATTAGATTGAAGTGAAGTTCATTCTATTTTGTATTTACGAGTATATATCAATCGTTGCAATAAAACTTTTTGGTTGAATTTAAGTGCTAAGGATCTTTCTTTGTGTCATCCAAACTGATTCGTTTGTGAGATCTATATGGGGACAATCGTATTTATGTACGTGTTCACGCCATAGCCGCGTTTGAAGTTTGGGCGTAGAGGTTACGATCGCAACACCACTTGCTAGAACTGATGTTTTTTTATAGAAAACTGGCCATGTTAAAGGCTTTGATTCGTCATGCCATGTCACTTCATGCCACGTCATGACAATCAGGTTAGCGAATATCCCCTCCACCAACTCGCGCTGCAGTAGCGTGGTGGAGTACTCTCCAGTTTCCAGTCTCCAGGCTTTTTCAGCTATGAAAAAAGATCCTTCTATGCAGTGGGCCTCCAAAATCGATTGCGGAAGAAATACGCTAATGGTTTGCTTAGCCAAGCTTAGTTTAGTCTCCGGTAAAGTCGAAACTTTGAGAGTAAGTCTACTCTACTTATATCTAGTGAGTCTCCAAGACTAATTAAATAAGTGTGTGACGATAACTGTCGCCGGCGCCGTCGGCGACGATTCACTGCGAGTGCTTTAGCCGTAACGACGTGCTTGTCCCACATCCGACGTAAGGACTCCGCGAGACATTGTAGGCTGTAACGACTACTAGTGTCACAAATGCTGGATCTGGAATTCTATTTTTGAATCGCAATTTATTACAAAAATTACGTATTTTTAGGTTACTCGAATGCGACTGGTGACCGAGAGAAAGCCCAAGTAGGACGGTATTATTTCTATTTAACGATAGTAAGTCATGCGAGATATTCAAAAATAGAGCTCTTGGAGATGTGTCGTGAGACATGGGCTGGACGGGACCGAAGGTAGACCTCCAACGGGCCCGGCTTTTTCCCATGGGTGACGTCACGCGGCCTGGGACGGTCGAGTTGGCCACTAACCTCTCCGGTTATACGCACTGGAGCAGCGTGGTGGAGTATGCTTCAGACTTCAGTTTGCCGAAGTGCCAGTAACAATCTTAATTGCCCATCTAGCTAGTAGTATTGGAATTTTTTTAACAACATTTTTACGTATTTTACTGCTTATTCAAGTTTCAAATAATTTCTCAACGTTAATATCTTGCATGGCTGTTATTGTCATCGTGAATTATGATAATAGCAGTGATGCAGGAAGTGAAATTCATTTCAATAAAACATCATAAATTGTGTTGATTAGATTGTGAAGATGTTTGGGTGTTGCTGGTTCAATCATGCATAAACCACTGACTGTATTTACATAAAACTGCACACAGATCAACGACGCCTCTCATTTTGCACGTACTTTTCCTACACGCATTTTCGACCCTGCATCCTTAAAGATCCGCGGGTTCCTCGATGATCTAACAAATTACAAGCAGCGCGATGCCGCCCGTGCCCGCCCGTGCCCGTGCCGCCCGTGCCCGTGCCCGTGCCGCCCGTGCCCGTGCCGCCCGTGCCTCGCCCGTGCCCGGTCCGGCGCAGTCGGCCGCCCGTGATCGTTACCGGCAGTCGCCGCCCGCCCGCGCGCCCGGCCGCCCGCCCAGAGGCCTATACTACACATATCACTTTACTCTAGTGTTTTTAAGGTGCTACTGAGTGTTGTGTTAGGCGAACTCTGCCTGCCAGAATGTGCGGTTCATTGTGCATCTGTTACAAAAAATGTTTTCGATTTGTTTAGTGTGACGATACACGAGGCGCTGTTTTGTATTAAATCGTGGTTTTTTTTCAATGAAATACAAGGTTTAGCAGAGATCAAAATATAGTGTGTATCGAGCAAAGGATTTGGATTAGGTATAACAAATACCAAAAAATACAGAATATATGATTTTACTTACGCCATAAGCATTCGTTTCGTAAAACCACTTAAACGAGTGTCAAATGTAATGTCAGGAAACACTTGTGTTTGTTCTGTGTCTGGATGTTTATATTATCCATTTAAGTATGTATTTAAAAATATCTATGTATATCTATGTATATAGGTCTCCGACATCCATAGTATAGGCTAGCGCCTGGTCAGATGGCCGTGTGTGATAATGTCCATGATATTTATTATTATTATTAAGTATACTTTATTTAGGCATCTTATTAATGCCAGGGATACGAAGATACTCTGAGATGATAATTATATAGAGTCAATAATACATAATTTAGCGGATCGGTGGAGGGGTTAGTGGCCATCCCAGTATCGAATGTTCTCAAGCCACCCGAAGGTCTTCGACAAGACTAACGATAGTTAAATTTATTCATTTGACACAAATATATCACAAACTTAATTAGGTACGCACTCGTTTAATTATCATAAAAGTATATTAGATTACGTTTATTCAAGCGCTGGATGGTAAGAACCCGTGCGAATAAAACACATCACCATTCAATTGATAAGAGTCACTCGGCGTACCGTGTAGACGCATAATTTTAATGAACACGGAGACAGCGGGGCCGCGGGCGTCGCGCGTCGCGCCGTACGCTACGCGGCGGTCCATTCAGCGCCGTAATTAATGCTCAGACATAATTTTCTTGCTTAGACCGTCCTACGGTTCACATTCTTACGTTTTTCAAAGCTTACGTATTCCCACACGCTACGTCGCTCTGGTGACAGCTCAGCTCCGACCTTACGTTAGAAGTCTGGATTCAAATCTCAGATGTGCGACGCACCTGAGATTGACCTGGAACGGGGCTCTTACAATTACTAATTGAACTATTATTAACTAACAGGACTATTGTCGCAGTATAGGACCTATCGACCAACGAATTAACCGACTAATGTACTCTTTACATACTGAACGAACTCTTCCAGTCTCTTTCTGAGTCTCGTTCAAAGGTCATCATAATGCTATGCATATTTCCTATGGAGTCCCAGCTGGATAGTCAGGGTAGACATTGTACATCGTGAAGTTGGCTTGCAACCACTCCTCAGTCCCTTTAAGTAGCCAAGTTCCTCCTATTACAATGACAGCGGTTTGAACTTCGTAAACGCGAGATGATTTTTATATTGATCTAAAAAGGCACTAAATCATGAAAAATGAACGCAGAGTCACCCAACTGAGAAGCTCACTCAGCTAGTCGTAATCTAGTTACGGCTTTTCTGTATTACACATGTTTATATAAAAATATTCTAATTCATTCGACTTATTTACAACGTACACGTTATACGACACGAGAGCCTAGAGGTTTGTTGTATATTTTTCCGGAAACTAAGACATTCCGGTAAATAATTAAGTCGTTAGAGCTTAAGGATTAGTTCTTGGAAATGATTTCGTTGGCCATGGCACGCCAGCGGTCGCAAGTTCGACTCCTAAGCTAGGCTCCGGGTTCAGGTTTAGTCGAGTATTACCTACAGCAGGACACTTATAGAGACATACTACACATCTCTGTCCATCACGTGAATACAGACGTGACATTAGTTTTTTGGAATGATTTAATTAATTTCACATAAAATAACATTATGCCTTTATTTTCCCCAAATGGTAGGCAGATGCGTGTGTGGGTCGGAATTGAAATAACATAGTAAATGATTACACAATACAAATAATTTAATGGTTTCCTGATTGATTTCCATTCAAACTTTGTCAATTTTATGCATTGCATATAACAATAATTCCCACATGATCCTATTTGCATTGGATTATCGCAAGTCATCTATATTTCATTTTCATTGCAACACATAAATAAGAAAATGCCAAGTCAAACAAGCAAATCTGCAAATGTTAACAATGGGGTTGAGTCAAATTCTGCACAGAGTAGCGCGATTGCAGAGATAAATAATATAAAAAAAATAGAGTAGCAATAATTTTATGTTTCTCTGCGTCTTGCTACTCTGTGAACTACACAGAGCTTGACAAAAGACATCACGCGGCACAGCAGCAGCAAAACTTGACGTTTTTAACGGCGCTGCACCGCTTAATTTCTCGTCTAGCCTTAGTATAGTAGTAGTAGTATTGCGGTGTCATCACCGAAAAGATCTCAATTAGCACCTTCACGCCAGACACGATTAGTTCCCAGTCCTATTAGCAGAGAAACTATTAACGGAATAACGAGGGCGCGTCGAAAGTTCAGGACACGGCCACTTGTCTTATAGGACCGTTGACCCGCACCTCGTTACGCCGGAGTCCACCGAACATCGCTGGAGCCGTGATTAATGGGTCGGCGGCCGGTACTTATCAGTTAGTGGTACCGGTCTAGGGCTCTCCTTAGTGGAGCGAGATAGACTGATATGGATATCGCTTTTTATTATGTGGAGTGTAATCGGTTTGTGTGGGATATAGCCTTTCTCAGATAGGTTTTCGGGAACGCCTGTATCAGTTTCGTGACTTAGATCTACAGATACTGATATGGATGATTCTTGAGTAATGTAATGTCAGATTAAATTGAGGAGAATACTAAAATTAAGTGTTAAGACAACAATTTTTCATCTGTAAAGCGACGGGGTCAGACTAAGTACCTACACAAATTACATTTTTAAAACATTTTGTTTCTACAAATTCGTCAGCTCAGAATTCGAAATTTTCCCTCCTCAGTCCCAATGCGACATCAGATTGGTTAATGTTTAACACAGACAACACAGAGCAAAATTCCGAAAACCAAAAATCCGGCTTCTCTGATACTGCTACAGCAGATAAGCAGATAACCAGCTCGCACTAAATCCTAAATCCCTGTATCTGTATCCGAATATAAGCGTCGTGTCGTATGCTCACATCGATACTTCATTGTATAATTATGATTATTATATTTATATCAAATTCTAAGGAGAGAAACGGGAACTTTAGGAAATGGCGAAGTTTCGGGTAACTCTAGTTTAGAAATAATACCATACATAAATAATGATATAATAAGAGCTGGCAATAGTTCTGTTTTTGACGCCTCTGACGCGCGGCGGCTTGCAGTGGAGCGAAGTTTAGCCCCGCGCCGAACTCGAGGACCGATTTGAAATTCAATTAGAATTCCGCTACAAATTAGTTGCTATATTATATATAGTTGATATATTATAAATGCTTAAATAAAACTGGATAACGTTTTTCCACAGCTCGGCGTTGAGTTTTTTTTTTTTTTTTATGGAAACAGGATAGCAAACGAGCTTGCAGCACCACCCATCCGCTGCCGCCCATGACAACTGTGACTGACTTTGAACAAGACTCAATTAGGGACTGGGATGGTTAGTCCAATTAGTTGAGAAAGTTAATTAGAACATTAGTTGGTCAGTTCGTTAGTAGGTATGAGGACTGGGGACTGTTAGTGATAGTTAGTCCTGTTAATTGGTGTT
The DNA here is from genome assembly GCA_944567765.1 of Carterocephalus palaemon. Lineage (NCBI taxonomy): Eukaryota > Metazoa > Arthropoda > Insecta > Lepidoptera > Hesperiidae > Carterocephalus > Carterocephalus palaemon. The sequence goes on from OX155656.1 coordinate 185,951, forward strand.
AGTAATAGTCCAGTTAGTACTTGTTAGTAGGAGTCTCGTTCTAAGTCAGTCACAGATGTGTTGCTACCCTTGAGGACTAAGATGGTCGCCTCTAAAGAAGTGTAACCGGAATCCACACCTTTCCAACCGGACCACAATTGCTTTAAAAACAATTATTACACGGCAGAAATGGTACTAGGTACCGTGGCGGGCGGTGGTACTGCCCCGGGCGAACTCTATATGGAACCAATTAGCTTTCATATAAAACCTATTTGGTTCCCTATAGGCTCTACCACCTATCAAAGTTTGGGATAACTATGATGTTAACATCTAGATAATAGCTAGATAATTCTGTTTGATAGTATTGCAAGGGAGTCGTGTGATTGTAAGTCAAATCGTAAAATAATGACTTAATCTTGAACAGCGGCAGAAGAAACCAGCTCAGTATTTTCATGACAACTATTTGAAATTATTTCTGACAAACAATTCCAACCATTCGAAAATGGGAAAGCTGAGGGCAAACGGATAGTAGTTCTTACGAAATTTAAATATTGATTTATAGAATTAAAGCGTGCAGCGAACCGTATCAAATTGTTTTAACTTTTGCAACGGGAACGAATTCACTGAAATATCATTTTATTTGCGAACGTGTTTCGCGCAACTAAAAAATTAAAGCGGCCTGCCATGGAGAAGTTTTAATTAACTGAATTCGTTACTAAGAGGCACAGACAAATAGTGGAAACATATTTAGTGATGTGAAGTTTAAGTCTGTGTGATTGTTTTGGTATATATTTGTGGTATCCCGATAGCATCATACGCAGCTAGATCATGAACTGGAAGTGAACTGTTGTGTCTAATAATACCTGGGATATGAGTCCCTCGCGGTCGGACGCAACGTCACCTTGATGGATTACTTCTTCCGTTTCATTACAGGGAAAAATTATGAACCCATCCAAAACATTTATACGGGACCGCCTTCGATGTATGTTCTACCAAACACAAAATTAATCATCGTGATCGGTTAATAAACGACGAAGATGCAATACAATACAATACAAAAAATAAATATATAAAAAATCATAGAACCTGCTCCTTTTTTCGAAGTCGGTAAAAAATTGTCGTTATGTATGATATCTTCCGTACCGTAACCACCAATTTCTTCACGCGTCTCTTAGAATGAAGTCGCCACGCCGGTTACGTGCAGGTTGGCAGACCTTTAGTGTCCCTATTGTGATATATCGATCTTTCGCTAATTGTTTGTGTAAAAAAATCTAGATGAAACAAATAAACATAACTGAACATTCTTTCCTTAACCTCTACAGCAGGAGATATTCATAAGGCAGTTTCAATTTCTTTAATGCACGCGCCTTAAGTTGGGATTAATGTAAAAATAATAACACTGCACATTATCACGCCTGTATTTCCCGGAGGGGTAGGCAAGGGCATAACCCATGCTTACATTTCACTTAAACACACTTCACACACCGGGCATAAATCTAGACTCTAGACTACTCTAGAGCAACTAATAGGACTTTAAAGTTTGAAAAACCCAATAATACTTTGGCATACCCGGGGATAACAGCATAACTTCGGACCTCTAGCTTAGCAGTCGCTCGTAACTGCGCGCGCATACACCGTCTCCCATGCCCAACAGCGGGGTTACCCCTGGAGATAGGTAGAGTAGGAATCTCCGGATAGAAGGACCATCTTTACATCCGAATTCTCTCACGCCAGACCACAGCGCCGCGAAAGAGGAGGAAAGGTTTCCAAGACAATGCAAAATTGTATCGCAGTGTATTTGAAATCTAACATTGAACTCTTAAAAAAGCGGATACATGCAGTACCACGAAGCAAGGCGGGCGGCGCTGGGCGGGCGGCGGGGCGGGCGGGGCTATTTATAATGTTGCGTCAACAATCGCCGGGTTGTAAAGTCATCCGCTTGCACCGACTTGTTGCTAAACACGCGCTCGACAGCACCACGTATGGTGCGCAACACTCTTGCTTCAGTATTTCCTTGAGTTCGACTTTCGTACATGTTTTGAGTACTACACACACCTACTTTTCCCCAGCCATGTTTAGATCCCATGTCATACCTACTCGAAGATGTAAGTCTATCATAGTAATAATAATCATTATAATTACGATATAATGCCAAAATACACTGTAAAACATAAGCCAGCACAGTTTTATGCGTAGTTTATCTGTTCGCCATCTTTCTCCTTGTATACCATGGTTAGAATAACCCTTGGGGCATGATATAGCCGTAGCTAACATGAGCCAGCTGGAGGACCCTATATATTTATGTAAATTTAGAGTTTGAGTCGAGATCTAACCTATTGTACTCATGCATACACAACCATGATTGCCTTTGTTGCTTGAAGTCTCGCTCCCAACGGTTGAAGAATGATTATAATTTAGCCATTGAATGTGTTTGTAAATTACATTGATATCTTTTCTTTTTTTCTTTCTTTCTTTCTTTCTTTCTTTCTTTCTTTCTTTCTTTCTTTCTTTCAATGAGATAAGTAGTTATAAATAGTATGTGCCTATGTTTTCGATGTTATTCGCTTGAAGATGACGAGTAATCTATATATATAAAAGGAGAAGGTGACTGACTGACTGACTGACTGACTGACTGACTGACTGACATATCAACGCAGCGCCTAAACTATAAGGGTTAGAAACTTGAAATTTTGCACAGGGGTTCCTTTTATAACGTAGGGTAGCACTAAGAAAGCATTTTTGAAAATTCACCCCCTAAGGGGGTAAAACGGGGGTGCAAATTTAGTATGAAACTTTGCCGTTTTTGAAGTCAAGTGGGCAACCCGAACGCGTGCAGACGTCGTTAATAGGTCTAATTCTACGCGAGCGAAGCTGCGGGCGTCCACTAGTCAGAAATACGGCAAAATGATATCCAGTTGTAAAAATAATTGGTCCTAGAATCCTGCCTTGAGGCACTCCTCACTCTACCTTTAGCTACTTACACAAATTAAGAATTGCTAAATAAGTTTGTACACATTTGTTGTGCTCCGCTCGTGTTAGAGGTGAACGACCTCCAGCTCCTATGAACCGAGACCCACTGACATACTCGTAATCATCCAGCACGATGTAAGCCTACGATGTAATTCCCGGGAACACGCTAAAGTTGTTAATTTATCGCACCTGCCTGCACGCCGGCGCTAGAATTAAAGCGATATCTCACTTTAATGGATTTGGCGTTTTCAATGGTAAAATGGCGAACAGCCGGATGGAATGTACACATTCAAAGTTGAAGAGAAGGTATTCGGTTACCAGATAGTTTTGAAATAAGATCAAAATCAAGCCAAATGCTTCTCACATTAAAAAGTCGGTTGTATATTGTTATTGACGTGGCAGAAGTTACGCAGCGCCATTAGCTCCGATTCCACAGCAAGCCCCTGCTACGGAAAGCTATGGTAATGGAGAGGATATCAGGTATTTATCGACAGAGGTACCTCATAAATCAATCCCTGTCGCTCCTGCTATTCGGGTATAATTCACTTCTTTTCCTGTTACAACGTCGAGATCTATTCGTCACGTGTAAGGTTTGGTTTGAGTTGAATCGTATTATTGGAGAGAGAATAGAGAACACGATACAATATTCATTACAGAAAATTTTCGGCAATAATTACAGCATTCTCAACTTTCCGTGACCGGATCATTGTCTCAAAGTTGCTAGTCGCTTTTTTATCTTGACATAACACAACATCACGCTTTTATTTACCCTTAGGGATAGGCAGAGGAATGTAATACACCCACTTTTCACCAGTTATGTTAGGTCCGATGTAATAAGCGGTGAGCCTAATGACATACACAGACTCCGAGCATTTCAAGTTAGAAAAACCCGAGGCAGTGTACATATTACTATGACATAGATATCACTGTACACTAAAGCTGAAGGAATTGCGTACATCAGTATACCAGTCACGTGTCAAAGCGTGCAAATTCCGTTCGAACTCGTTTCATTCTGATTTAGGGTCGCCACATACAGAGGTCAAAGGTTCCGTCAATTTGTGACAAAGTCCCTACTTTGTCATCCCACCAACATCCCTATGTTACTACGTTTTGGGTTACGTACTAGTATATTTTCGGAAATAAAGTGTTAGATTGGTAAGTCGTCGAAAATGTTGTTACCATTATATGAATACTACTAACCACTACCAACTAATGTTCACGTTTACAGACTCTGCTGACTGAACTGATCATCCCAGTCCTTATAGGAGTCTTGTTTAAAGTACACAGTTGTCATGGGCGGAGGATGGGTTTGCCACCCATAAAAATAATATCAAATGGGCATCTTATTAGAAATCAAATTGAAATGTCCCTAATTCCCGGTTGCTTCCCCTCGCCCTTAATGTTGATAGGAAGTTTAAATAAGTTAAAAGTCGGTTTATAGAGTCCGCCGTGCCCGCAGCAGGCCGGGCATCGAATGATGTCCTGGACGCCGGCCAAATACTTCCGCCAGCGAGGTTATACCACTTTATATCGTAGTAAAAAGAAGCCCAAACAGGACGTTGCGCTGGTCACTTTAAATGAAATAGGACTGATTGAGCAGAGGCGATGAGCGATAAGTATGGATGATTCTGGAAAGGATCGAAAGAAAATGATGTCAAAGTCAAATAATTTATTTCGCTATGAGGTGATTGGACACGCTTAACGAAAGTCTTGGTAACTGTAGTATATTGACTAGTAAATAATAAATATACTCTTAGTCCTCTGTCGTCTCGGCCAAGCATTGCGCGGGCGCGCGGGGTGGGTCAGTTACAGACTGACGGGCGCGGGAGAAAGACGTAGTGCTTGCAGCGAGCCGATATAATAATTAACTACGTAAAGTGCATCAGATATACGTTCACTACATTCACATAGTTAGGAGTACACTACAGTAACTATGAACTACTTAAAGAAAAGAGATATAATGCTATTCTAAACTGATCAATATAAGGCAAAGGATTAGCTATTGATGGATGACTGATGACATTTGTGGATGGAATCGATAAGCTGAACCACTATGAGCTCAATATTCTTAATTCAGACTCAAGTCGTTCAAATTCGGTATCAGATGCATTCTTACCATTGAGGACTATGATGGAATTCTCTAGAACATTTTAAACGGAAAATAATGATTCATATAGAACACCATGCTTTCATATTTATATACTAACTCGTGGACTGCCCGCAGCTTCGCTCGCGTGGAATTAGACTTAACAATAGTTTCGTTTACACCTAGTAATATTATATAGCCTATGTCACTCAGTGGAGATGCAGCTTTTTAATGAAAGAATTTTTGAAAACGGTCCAGTAGTTTTTGTGTGAAAACATTACAAACAAATCTTTCCTCTATAATATTAGTATAGATAATTTACAAGTAAGAAAAACCCTTTAATGCCATCCGACCGGGGATCGAATGCATTGCCTTTAGCTGCTAAGCAGACAGTCTATAATTTATCTATTTAACCTGTTACTAAGGTTGAATTTGGATTGTGCACTAAATGTTGTGATGCAACTGTAATTCGGTGCGAGCGACGCGCGGCGAGCGGTACTGTCAAGTTACCAGGCAAGCCTGACGATAAGTGTAGGCGGGACATGGTAATACTTGTTGATGTTGAAGATATGCTGGCTGTCTTGCTTAGAGCTGACTTAGCTTGGGTCGGGTGTTGGGGAACTTTAGCGCTTGAAGACGACTTGTGGCTGGAGTTGGGCCAAGCGCTCGAGCCACGGTGACTAAATGCTACAATTGAGTAATGAGATTTTTTGTTGGTCGAGCGTTTACAGCGGTGAATGAGTCTACGTCAGCGGCGCAAGCTTCGTCACAATCAAAAGATTTCTTTCCAATTGAATTACCGTTAGTACCTACCAGTAATATTTCGTTGTTTTTTCGTTGTATTATTTTCCTTTGTTTTTGTATTTTGTTGTATTTTTACTCACATCAAGGTTTTTGAAATTTAGTTCTGCTCTCCTTGTTATTATTAATTCTTATGTTTGTATCATTTTAACGAAATAAGTATTCATTATTATTATTTTTATTAGTAGTGTCACAACATATGAAAAGCTCGAAAAAAGGGTTGCACTGAAAATCAGCGGCCTTGTGTCACATGACAGTATGCGGAGCGTAACCGTTTTTTTCACGTATGACCTGTACATAGCTTAAATTATAGTTTTAAGTTCACTGTCAAAATGGCGATTTGTATAGTGTTTTGTGTGAAAAATAAATATCTTCTTCTTCTTCTTCTAATATAATTAGTAATTATTAGTAAAAATATGAAATGTCGATATGAAAATAGCCAAGCGCGCGCCTTGTGCAGTAAACTGCATGCTTCGAAGCTGCGACAGCTCATTACTGCAGGAAACAGTTTTAAACTATCCAATCACTGTTCTGCTTGCTTGTATTGACTGAAACTCAATTATGTTTAGGAAACGTTACGCCAAAGTTATATGATCGAGATATTAGATTTCAATCGGAAGATTTCGGTGAACATTTACGAGTAATAACAACCTACCATTTGATATTATAGTAATCACACTTCCGTTGAGGAAGATCGTTCGATTCACTTCTACTTCATTCTTTAATCCCGCTTTAACCTTATATCAAGTTCATAAATGGAGCGCCTTCAGAGATGCTCATTAAAAAACGCCTACACATTAAATAAGACTATTGTGACTTAATAGTTTTATCTTCAAACTAACTCTCCGTTGCTCCGATATTCCTTGAAAAAGAAAATAAACATTTAGATTATAATTATGACTTTAGGTAAAATAAAATCCCAAGATAAGACGTCGAGACCATTATCAAATTACATTAACTGTTATATATTTATACTGTTTCACAAGTTTTGGTTTTTCGGGCACTATCGCTAATTCCGCAAACCGATCTCACAAATAGAATACAATAAGTTAAATTAATAGTTTAAAAAAACTAAAAAAACACACTTTTATAAAAAATCCAACTAAAAAAGAAATCATGAGACCTTGAAACCTAATCGTGGTCAAAGTTCATTACAAGACTTTACCACAAGTGCAAACACGACTATGATACGATATTCCATCATGGAATTCCAGTGCCCATCTTCCGGCTTCATCATCAGACCTTGAAACCTAATTGTGGTCAAATTTCATTACAAGACTTTACCACAAGTGGAAACATGACTATGATACGATATTCCATCATGAAGTTCCAGTTAATATCTTCCGGCTTCATCATCAGACCTTGAAACCTAATCGTGGTCAAAGTTCATTACAAGACCTTACCACAAGTGCAAACACGACTATGATACCTTATTCCATCATGAAGTTCCAGTTAATATCTTCCGGCTCCATCATCAGATCAGCTCGACAGTACCATATTATTGAATGTGTCTCAGAAGTACATACAGCTGCCAATTTTCATTACGCTACGATCCTTGGAAGATGGTTAAATTAGCTCTCAAAGATTCCACTTTAAAGTAGCTAATATCTTCCGGCTCCATCATCAGATCAGCTCGACAGTACCATATTATTGAATACGTTTTAGAAGTACATACAGCTGCCAATTTTCATTACGCTACGATCCTTGGAAGATGGTTAAATTAGCTCTCAAAGATTCCACTTTAAAGTAGCTAATATCTTCCGGCTCCATCATCAGATCAGCTCGACAGTACCATATTATTGAATACGTTTCAGAAGTACATACAGCTGCCAATTTTCATTACGCTACGATCCTTGGAAGATGGTTAAATTAGCTCTCAAAGATTCCCTTACATTGTGAGTTACATACAAGTGGACCTAATAAAAGTATGTTAATAAAATAAGTTTATTTTGACAAATTACATACAATTACGACAAAAATAAGAATAAATTGACCTTTAAAAGCAAATTAACCTAAGGGTTCCTTGTAGTTTTCCTAAGTTTCAGTTTCGGCCACTTTCGCTAATTCCGCAAACCGACCTCATAAGGGTTCCTTGTAGTTTCCCTGCGCCCTGTCTAATTGGCGCCCCGAGCGGCGGCCCGGCTCTGCTTACCGGGAGTCGGCTCAACTTCCCGTAGCCTCATCTGAGACCACGTATATATATATATTGAAACATAGGAAGGTATATAGGTGGACTTAGATAAATTACGTTGTGTCCATATAATTATCATATTTTTCCACATGTAGTGTTTCGTCACGGTATATACTCGTAGATAGTACACGCCTGCGTGCCTTCAATATTTTATTTTAACTTGATAAAATATTTCTACGGGCGCAGTTGGGATTCGAACCTTCTCATCTTCATCGTATTTTGTTGCAAGGTTGTCTACGTAATGATTTATGCATTTTTATTAGGGCGGCTTCCCATGGTGCGTAATCATCTGGACAGACGCGGATTAGCGAGCGCGACCGTCGTAAGATATGTCTATACTTATATTAAAAAGAGGAAAGATTTGTTTGTAATATTTTCACACAAAAACTACTGGACCGATTTCAAAAATTCTTTCACCATTAGAAAAATGCATCTTCACTGAGTGACATAGGCTATACAATATTACTAGGTGTAAACGAAACTATTGTTATATTATTATCTAATTTCACGCGCGCAAAGCTGCTAGCGTCCACTAGTCGTCTATAAAATCGCAGGAAAGTTCGTAGCGGTGCGTCCGTCCGGCGTAGGCGATCCGACCGTGGGAAGCCGCTATTATACTGACCGTCTGAATCCGGGGCAGTCTACGCCGCGCCTCTTCAAACTATAACGAAGACCCATTTGCCAGGCCGCCATGTTCCCCGGCCGGTGCTGCGATAGCGCCATAAGTTCGCGTGCAAACCACTTGCCAAGTTATAACTTTAAACAGCCCATTAAATATTCTTGGTCGGAACTTATCACCGCCATGCTTGTATGGGAGTTGGTGTTATAGTTAATGGGACGCCTTAAGTTTCTTGTGCTTCTTATGTTATGCTATTTAACGGGCTAGGAGGCTGGTTGTTTTGTGTCACTTTTGTTTGTATAAAACGTATTAATTGTGTTCCGGTTACACTTCTCTAAAAGCGACCGTCTTAGTCCTCGAGGGTAGCAACACATCTGTGACCGACTTAGAACGACGACGTAGAGGCTCTTAATAAAAGTAAAGTACCTTGTATTTAAATATTCATTCATATCTAGTACGAGCAGGCTATGTCGGCAGTCGGAATATTTCACAATTTTCTCCCGTCACAAACCTGTTAGGCTTTTACATATTGCAGTGAAAAATAAATTGCTTTCAACAACATCCCTCTCGCGATAGCACAAACAAATCATGATTTAGTCACAAATAATTTGTAACAAGACAGACAAGACGTGACAGAAAGCCTTCTTCAGGGTTTTATTATTGCTTTTAGCTGTTGCCCCGGCAGCGCAGGCTCCGCAAATAACTAAACCTGATTACCTGTACCTCTGTACTGCTGTACCTACCGCCGGGGTCTAACGAACCCGCCGCCAACCGCAAAGCGACCTTATTCCAATCTATTACAATTTACATCTGTTTGCGACGTCCATGAAAAATTACAAATCAGCAATGAAAGCATGCGTCTATACCGCACAGACAGCAAATCAGACTTTACTACACTCAGAATATAGTCGAGATTAATTCATTGTTGGTCCACACGAGTTATTGTAAATATGAATTACGTCCGAATGATATTGTGCTCTATCACGTGACGAGAAGAGTTGGATGTAGCACGTGTTTGGATGTCGAAATTATTGTCTTGGAAACAATAAAGACAAAATGTACGAGTAAGTACAGTGGCGTGGAGATAACAACGTTGGGAGGAGGGGGGGGGGCGGGAGTGAACGAGCGAACAGCATGTCTGGTTCTATTTGTTACTTACACGTATGATTACATGAGATTGTAAAGAAAAAACAAGTTTTAAATGTTTAAAATGGGTCGCGGTAGGAGTTCACTGATAGAAATCATCACGTAAGAAACAAGCGTTATGCTCTCTCCGTGCGCATTCTTCTTTCTTTCTATTTTTTATAATAAATACGGACAAACAGACATACAGGCCACCTGATGGTAAGTGGTCACCACGTGCGAGCGACACCGGGGTTATCACAGGTGCGTTGCCTGCCTTGAAGGAAGCGTTTCACACTCTTTTTGAAGCGCTCCATGTCGTAGCTCGAAGGGAAAACCTCAGTCGGAAGCTCATTACACAGAAAACCAGTTCGCCGTAAAAGAGACCGCGAGAAACGCACGGTGGTAGTAGGCCATGAGTCGATTCGGTGTGGATGAAACTTCAGATCTCTCTCTCTGACTCTTTCTATCACATACGGATGTCAATATTATCTTTTTAAGTATCTATTTAAAATATCTATGTATGTATATCAGTCTCAGACACCCATAGCGTAGGCTAGGACACCACGTAGGTTCTAGAACGAATGATTGATCTCTGCTAAATGTAACCGACATGAAAAGCAGGCAGAGTCTCGCCCCACATCGCCCAGCCTTGGGTGACAGCGCCCTCTGTAATGCCGCCAGTAATTTGTTCTTTGCTGATGAAAATAAAAAACATCTCCAGTCTGTTGAAAAATAACACTTCACTTGATGTTTCTCAGAAAAGTTATTCGGATTTTTGCGTGTAAATTATGATTGCTATGGCTTCTTTGTTGTTCATCTTTGAAGTTTTTTAGGCTCAAATATCGTTGGTACAAATGTACGATAATTCTTAAGATAAGTTAAGATATTATTTTACTTAAATTCCAAATTATATTCCGAAGACAAAAAACTAATTACTGGCGATCCCATTACAAGTGAGACTTTAAAACTAACAAGAAAAAAATTGTTCCAGCCCATATTAATATGTATACGGTTGTGATTTTTTTCCTCAAACAAAACACATTTTAAATGTGCAAACAAAATATATGAAGCGTAACCGAGACTTTTACAAGCGTTTGTAGTCAATTTTATTAGTGAAGTAGTGTTTACAACTTTTGATGTCGTTTACGTGAAGCACCACCATGTCGATGCCGCAGCAGGGATTCGTGCCCGAGAAGGTGCAGGAGTTCAACAGGCGCGCGTCCCAGGACATGTCGGAGTCGCCTTCGCATCAGAAGGGAAGAATCCTGGAGCCCCAGTCCACTCCGAAGAAGGAGCTCACTCAGAACGGGACGGACAAAGCTACAGACAAGCCCAAGGCCGAAGAGAAGAGTAAAGCGGAGAACGCGCGGGAGAGCAAGAATCCGTTCTCGCCGAACTACTACAGGAACAGACCGCACGGCCACTTCGAGATGGGCCCGCGCGGGCTGGACTACTCCCCGCATCGGATGGGAGACTTCTCGAACCGGCTGCGCGACTACGGTCCTCAGAGGTCCACGTCCATCCACGGCCACGAGCTGACCGACGGCCCGATGAAGCCGGAGTACCTGGGGCATCGGACGCACTTCGGCAGCCAGATAGTGCCCAACGCGACCAACCACCCCGACGTGGTGTTCCGGCAGGAGTACTGTGCGCCGGCCTTCGCGCCGCGAGCGTCGCGGTTCTCCTCCCAGGAGTACCTGAATGCGCCGGCGCAGTACGGCCGCTGGCCGGACTACCGCGCGGAGTACCGCCAGCGCCGGCGCTCGCAGCAGGACCTGGCCTCGCTGGGGCACAGCCCTGAGTCAGGTATGCCTCTTTATAACTGTCGGATAGCATGTGCCCAATGGGTACATAGAGTATACCGTCGTTTATGGACATGTCATACGTAGGCGAAAAAGTGTGCTATTTAAACTTCCTAACGATTTATACATTCATCAGCCTTTTAAAGATCTAGTGTGGTTGTAGACCGACTCTTTTCGATCTCTTACTCTTTAGGTCCTCAATCCACTAAGCGTACGTCATAAGATAAGGAAAACGCAACATGGCACCAGCGCTAAAATCGTATGTGAAACTGCGAATAAAATATGATGACCATAATCTTCTCATCCGAATGTAGCGTGAAGCCTTCTGATGATCATTGTTAAAATAAACTCGTTGGAAATGTATTTGTAATCATGACAGTTACGAATAATTTAGAAAAAGTCGTAAAGTTTACAACCGTCCATAACATGACGTCCGAATTAGTGTAACCGTTGACAGAGACAGACGCGAAAAGTCCTTTACATCGCCAACTCTCCGGGGTATGGCCCGATGTTGTTCGAGAAGATTGTTTTCCCGGATTGAACCGCATCAATATTAAAACATTATCATTTCGCTACTTTATTTCTGTTCTCAAAGTGTATTTTGTAGTGTACATTGACATTCACTTATTAACTCAATAAAATCCGTCGCAACTTAACGATAACTGATAGAATGGTGCTATGTTTGTTATTATTTTATTTGGGATGGATATAAAGTATATCCAATGCTATTTTTGTCTTTTCAGCGCCGTTTCCTTGCTGTATTCATTATCCAATATGGAAGGTTATAATTACACTACTTGTACGTTGATATTATCTACAGACGGAAGCCTCTGGATTTAAGAGAAACTAGAGTTTAGTGTAATGTCGCTTAGGAAAGGCCTATGCACAGCAGTATACCGCAAAGGGCTGATGGATGGATGATTGACGACGCATTAGCCTATTCTATAAATACCAATTGCACAACAGAAACATACCTAGTGCCCATTCGAAAACAAGATCCTCTTGCCTGATAGTACTAGTTAAAATTATTTTTCATGAAGCATACCGTAGAGCTCAGCTTTAAGAGCATTCCGGAGAGAGACAGTCGGAGTCGGAGGCAGCTACGCATCAGACGTCTGCCGTTCCGAACATTAAAGTTTGTTTGGAGTGAAGCGAAGCAACTGTGATGAGATGTCGAATTCGTTTATTAAATTATTAATGTTATAATTGCGTACTGCCGTCCCGAGAGATCCCGGGGATCGGCCCAAGCTAAGATTCCGCCATTTGCATTCTGTTCGCTGATTAAAATGGCAGACTTTAAGATATTGCGGAAAATTCTATTTAGAATTGGTAATTAGGTTGTCGAAGCGCTTATACCCCCGGGGTTGACTCAGGGCGTGTCGACAGGCAGTGAAGCGAGCGCGCTCTAGGTTAGGAGTTGGATGTGTAAATGCTACGTTGATTATGATTTTAAGTTAGTTTTTGAAATTATGCAAACTATATCGCAGCTGGAGGTATATTGTTTAACAAATATAAACATTATTAGTCTCCTCATTAATAAAAATAATTTAAAAAACTGACTACTGATTTGGGAATTTGTCATTTTGAGAATAAACAGTATGCAATAATTTGGTTTTCATTGCAAAACACGATAAGGCTGGCAACCCTAGAGCTACTAGCGTGGTAAATTCTCGTACCTACTCATATTACCTGTTCTCCTCCGGGAGTCGCCGTTCGATACACTGTTTGCTCGCGGGCTGCGAGCGGGATACGGCCGCAACCTGTCTGAACTATTGTTTAGATCACCTATTGTTATATGCGATGGTGTTATTAGGTCTATTGTTAGCATTATAATGGTTCCTTTGTATGAGTAGCTTCTGATCCACTTTCAAACCGATGCTCGATGCGCAAGTTCAGTAAGGAAATTCATTCATAATTCCTTTTCGTTACGTATTGGCATCAATTAATCAACGATTACGTATAAACTTAACCACTGCGACTCATAGACGTCTCACTACTGGGCACGGGTCTCCCTCACAGACACAGCTGCAGGAGGTCTAGAGCATACTCCACCACGCTGCTCCAATGAAGATTGGTGGAGAGGTTAGCGGCCAACCCAGTGTCGAATGTTCTCAAGCCACCCGAAAGTCTTCGACAAGGCTTAACGACTGTTTCCACCATTGAAAACAACCGGGACCGACGGCTTAACGTGCCCTCCGAAGCACGGTAGAGCCCATGAAATTTGCCACTAACGGTCACCCATCCACAAACCGGCCGCGCCCATCGTTGCTTAACTCTTTCGATCACATTAAATCTACGGGAGCCATTGGGCTATGGACGCTACATAAAATAAACTTAATAATTATTACAAATTAGGAACCATTCAAATCTAGTTTAGTTTACACAAGTAGCCTCACTTCTTATCAAGCGATACGTCGCCGCGTCCCTCGGTGTTCAAGTTGACTTGCAGAGTTTTTCTGCTGGAGCAGCAGTTAATTCATAATATAGTTACTTACTCGGAAGCCTGTCAAGTAATTTCATTTTGCGCCGTGCCGATCCGCTTAGCCTGCTAAGTAGCGGCTGAAAACCGGATCATGTGAAAGCAGCTTTACCGCGAAAATACCACGTGATTACCCTTCCACCCTTGTTGTATTGCTCTCAGATTTACCGTTGTAGATAATGAGCCGTGGTCAACATTTTTAGGCGCGCTTGTTATGTCGGGCGACGCGTCGGTTCCAGGTTCGATCTCCGATCGCGGCAGCGGCAGACAAATGTTTAGTACTAGAATTACTGACTTTACCTGGTGTAAGGTCTGCATCCCTGCGATTCTGAGAGAAGACCCGTGCCCAACAGTGGGACAAAGAAAGGGTTGGTGGAAGGCATGCAGTGACATAAGAACTGAATGAACTTGGTATAATTATAACTGGAAACAGTAACATCAGTCTCGTGAGTAAAATAACTCTTTTCATGTAATTCCAATGTCCTTATTCAATTAACCTGTTCCCCTAGGATTCAACACACTAGAAATGTCTGAACCCGGATTAAACTTAGATAGTGGATGATGGATTCACACGTGACACAAAATGCAATTAAGGATTAGAAAAAATGTATGGATATCGCGGTATAGGATGTTCAAAAGCTAGGATTAAATCCGAATCACGAAAAAACGCACGAATTTGAAATAGTCGACGTTTTCACTCGAAAACCAAATAGGTTGTGGAATTTGGAGTTTATAGAAACCATAACGCGCTTCTTGTATTTTTCTCGTGACCGCGGCTCGTCGGGTTTATTTGATGGGGGTGGCAGCGACCAGCCGCGGCGGCGGGGTCAACGGCCGCGCGATCGATTCCATTCACGCGTGGCCGTGAGCTCGGTCACGGATTTTTTCTATTTCTAACACTATGTCCACTTGATGTGCCACTGGAGGGCCATCCTCCCGCGACCCTCAGGCCAGGCCCGCCACGCTGGCCAAGCGTAGATTGGCAAACATCACATGCCTTCGAGAACATTGTGGAAAAAATTAATCTAATTGGACTTCAATTGAAATTAATGTGAAATTTTTACTATTCAGCGGAAGTTTTTTGGGGAATGCCGCCAACACTAAAGCGACATACGGTAGTTTTAAATGTAGTTCCCGTCTTGGCGCATGATGCCCTTGAATTAGTTTCTTCCAGCCTTATCTCTGAGTTAAACCATCATATGTATGTACTAAAGGGCGCCCGCCGCTTCGCTCGCGAGGATTTAGACTACTGTAGTTTTGTTTATGGTTTTACGGGAGCGCCACCGCAGTGCACTTGCAACATATCAACCATACGCGAACCGGGAGAGCTGGCGATGCAGAACACACTTTCATTGAATTTCTCAGATGAAACAATTTGGAAGAAACGCGGTACACGTGCTGGCTGAAATGGGATCCTGGGACGGCGCTGGGAGTGTAGGGGGACCGTGAGGCTGTAGGGATGAAAGGGACTTCTTAAATGGAAACGTTTTCCCTTACGAGAAACATAATAAAATAGCAATTTAAAATTCACTAACATTGCCTCTAAAAATTTGCGTATAAAATTAGAGGATAGACATTTTCGCTCAGAAAACTAGTGGATAGAAATTTGCATTTTCATTAAGGGTACGTTTACGTTAGGGCGGAGAGGAGAGGGCGGTCCTTCCGGCCGCGGAGCCTCGACCGGAGCCTCCGCCGGATATGACGTCACGTTAGCCTTTTTACACGTGTTGTTTTGCCGCTTAGTTAATTTACCTAAAGCTGATGTGGACGTGACCTTTGTCTATACTTCTATACCAATTTTATAAGGAGGAAACATTTGTTTGTAATGTTTTCACACAAAACTACTGGACCGATTTCAAAAATTCTTTCACCACTAGAAAGCTGCATCTTCACTGGGTGACATAGGCTATATAATATTACTAGGTGAAAACGACGCGTCCCTCGGTGTTCAAGTTGACTTGCAGAGTTTTTCTGCTGGAGCAGCAGTTAATTCATAATATAGTTACTTACTCGGAAGCCTGTCAAGTAATTTCATTTTGCGCCGTGCCGATCCGCTTAGCCTGCTAAGTAGCGGCTGAAAACCGGATCATGTGAAAGCAGCTTTACCGCGAAAATACCACGTGATTACCCTTCCACCCTTGTTGTATTGCTCTCAGATTTACCGTTGTAGATAATGAGCCGTGGTCAACATTTTTAGGCGCGCTTGTTATGTCGGGCGACGCGTCGGTTCCAGGTTCGATCTCCGATCGCGGCAGCGGCAGACAAATGTTTAGTACTAGAATTACTGACTTTAGAAGAAACGCGGTACACGTGCTGGCTGAAATGGGATCCTGGGACGGCGCTGGGAGTGTAGGGGGACCGTGAGGCTGTAGGGATGAAAGGGACTTCTTAAATGGAAACGTTTTCCCTTACGAGAAACATAATAAAATAGCAATTTAAAATTCACTAACATTGCCTCTAAAAATTTGCGTATAAAATTAGAGGATAGACATTTTCGCTCAGAAAACTAGTGGATAGAAATTTGCATTTTCATTAAGGGTACGTTTACGTTAGGGCGGAGAGGAGAGGGCGGTCCTTCCGGCCGCGGAGCCTCGACCGGAGCCTCCGCCGGATATGACGTCACGTTAGCCTTTTTACACGTGTTGTTTTGCCGCTTAGTTAATTTACCTAAAGCTGATGTGGACGTGACCTTTGTCTATACTTCTATACCAATTTTATAAGGAGGAAACATTTGTTTGTAATGTTTTCACACAAAACTACTGGACCGATTTCAAAAATTCTTTCACCACTAGAAAGCTGCATCTTCACTGGGTGACATAGGCTATATAATATTACTAGGTGAAAACGAATCTTGTTATGTCTAACTCCACGCGAGCGAAGCTGCGGGCGTCCACTAGTCATCAATATTAACACTAGCTGGAGAAACATTTCTAGAACTGCATTAAACAGTCGAGCGTGATGTAACTAAGGCAGTAGGTGATATATTTTTTAGAATCGGTTTGGTAGTTTCAGAAATTAGCCTCTACGTAAAGATTTACTAATTGTATTAGTACAGATATACGACGCCTCGTTAGGTGCGTTAAGCTAGGTACACTGCTGTGGGTTCGTATTAAGAATGAAGGACACTACGGAAGGTTTCGTAGGAGAATTTAAAAAAAAAACTCTTCTCACTCGCACCGGTGGTTGCGGTTGCGGGTGGCAGAAACACATTACAGAATTAAACATGCATGTACAGGAGTACAAATATTTATCTACGAAATAAATAACTGCCCCACCTGGGATTCAAATCCGGGACACGCGGTTCGGCAGTCAGAGTCGATCATGGCGCGGTTGTGAGATGAGATGAGATGCAATATATTTAATTTTGTATACATTATCAATAATCATTATGTGTAGGTACTTAATACAACTTAGTTTTTCTAAAATGTGAAAGAAATAAAAAGGAAAGGGACATTAAATAGCCAAATGAAAAAGAGGTATCCAATTTTAATAAAAATGTGTGGTCCTCGTAGGAAATGAATAGTTGAATTGAATCGAATCGTAAACTGCATAACGGAGTGGCCCGATCAGTCCCGCGGGGGGAAACACATCCTTTCTGTGCGAGACGGCAGGTATAAGACTTTACAGGTATCTTTGTGTTATACAAGTTAGAATTTAGATCTTTTCTAACATCTTTGTGTTAAACAAATTAGAATTTAGATCTTTTCAAACATAGAATGATTGTCCTGTTGCGTGCTATACATTATGTATACATTGTGTATACGTGTGTGTATGTGCCAGTTGGGTTTTGATTTTTTCTGTGAATCACCCACCACTAAAAATCCCTTTGTTTGGTACTGTTGGGCTTGGAGTGGGTGGGTTCCTCTCAAATTTTATGGTAAGACGGTAAAACAACCAATACATGGCAATATGATCCACTGATAAGATAGTAATCGTGCAATGCCGACATGACGCATGTTTTAAATGTCAAAATGAGCATGAAGCTCACAAATACAAAAATAGAGCTATAGGACGTTAGGACGGACTGTTAGTGAGTGCCCTTGAGGACCAAGAATAAATAAATAATAAATATCTTGGACTTTCTCACACACGGCCCAAAGTAGGCGCGAGCCTGTGATATGGGTGTCAGAGACTGATATACATACATAGATATTTTTAAATACATACTTAAATAGATCATATTTACATCTAGACATAGAACAAATACAAGTGTTCGTTACACGAATATTTGTCCTGAATGGGATTCGAACCCACGACCCCTGGTGCAACAGACAGGGTCACTACCGATTGCGCCAACGGGTCTGTCAAAGAAGGGCGTCTCCAGAAGCGTAAACTGAAAATAAACCGTTCTCTCGTTCTATAGTAAAGTTGTCTTCGATGCATGTAGCAGGTACGTTACGTAGTTATTTATGGTTAAAACAAAACAGCTTTAATCTCATAGTTACATTCTTTCACTGTCCGAATACCTATATATAGGACACCACTGAAAGTCAGCGCTACCACGTATCACGTATGACTTTGACCTATTAAATGCAGAGGATAAGTGTGTTTTATTAAATTAGTTGTGATGAATAAAGTTTTTGCTTACTCACTCTTGACTAGCGGGATAAGACTGTCAATATCCATGCAATTGCTATCCCGCAAACGTACTAACAAATTCTTAAAGCCTGTATTTCCGCAGCGATCTTACAAAGCTCAAAGAGGCTGTTTTGGAGAATAATACAGATTCCCCGAAAGCGGGCGTCGCTGTGAATGCGCATGGCATTACTGGGGGCTGTTTTCTATCCATTTCGCAATCGGACCCTGTGCTGAATTGGAAATGATAGACCTCGTATTATTTTGGCTACCGTTTGTTGTTCTTGCAATGCTGCTGCCGCGCTGCCTTAACAAACTATAAGAGTCATCAATATAAAATAAACCAAAGATTAATCTACTTTGCAACAATCCGCGAACACAAATGTATGGTGGTGTATGTATACCTTCATGCACGCAGCACCTCCCTCCCTCCCACACAGGAAATATGCACACGCGATTAATGAATACACCAACACACACACCAACACGTGTTTCGCCCCAAAACAAAGCATCCTCAGGGTAAGTAGACTCCACGACGGTTAATCGCAAAGATCGCAAAAAAAAATACAGTATCTGGGATGGTATAGAAGTCTTTCTGAGGGGATTCCCCCCTGACTCCGAATGCTCGACGCGAATGCTCGACGCAAGAGCGCTCACACCGCGGCAGCGCGCGCAAGCTCTGTCTGTAGCCCTGCTTCGGTAGCACGTCGAGTGTCCAAGAGTCACGCATTTTACTAACACTTGTACGTAGTATATTATTCGCTCTGCGTAGTATAATTTGCACATGAAACAGTCATTAAAATTTAATGTCGCCGCGTAAATTGCAGCGATACTTCGTTTTTGGGGGCTCTTTAGTACAGCACTTACTACTAACCAGCATGCAATAAAATTGTGAATCTATAAAAGCATTTTTGATTGGTTTTCTTAAATACTATTTGCCTCGGCTGGAAATGGAACTCGGGACAGTTTCAACATTTAATCCGGTCGAGAGTACGCGAGTGACGTCAGATCGGTTTATTAGATGACCACGGCCAAGGATTAGCGTCTCTGGTTAGTCTGCTTAGTCTGGTTAGTCCGGTGATTCTGGTAGATTACGGTGTCGGTAGTCAGAGTAGTGGACGTGGTCAAAGAGTTATTTAGATTAATATGACCACGACCAGTTTT
The DNA here is from genome assembly GCA_944567765.1 of Carterocephalus palaemon. NCBI lineage: Eukaryota > Metazoa > Arthropoda > Insecta > Lepidoptera > Hesperiidae > Carterocephalus > Carterocephalus palaemon. The sequence continues at coordinate 205,742 of OX155656.1, forward strand.
AATTGTATCTAGTTTTTCATAACGAACTGATTAGAAAATTAATCTAGAAATATCAATTTTAAATCATTAAAAAAATCGTCCTCGAAAATATGATGAGCTAGTTTGACTGGTAGATAATTATTTATTTCCAACCGCCAGTCTATTATTATGATGATAATACTCGTACGTTCCCCGTGCGTAGCTCGTGATAATGATAACTTTATGAATATTCACTCTGAAACGATTTATACTCTGAACGATACCAAACGGTACTCACCGACATGACAGATATATAAACATAATGTACCGGAGGTAGAATTCGCTTTATCAAAAGTTCCAAACATTTTGATGTTTATGATGACGTCATAATAAATATATCAAATCTCAAGAATCTTCACTCATCTTCAGAGCCTATCACAACCAGGAATGCCTTCTAATATTCATACGAAATAAATTGCTCTTGATGGCAGCTTTATTATGCATGTAGCAAACGAGCATGCAGAATCACCCATCCGCCGCTGCCCGTGACAACTGTGACATACCTTGGGACGTCTGTTAATCGGCGAACTTGAAAGAGAACCTAAAAGGTTTTTAAAATTGAATGTTTCCGTAGCGTGACTGAGTGTTTCACAACTAATGGATTTCAGAAAGGATACATAAAAATAAGATATTGCAGTCATTATACAGACTCTTCACCAGACGGAACCAAGATACAGATCACATGGATCATCGACGAGTGCCAAAACGGAAATCGTATTCATCCGACAGGCAGTTAAAGCCGGACTGCAATAAACCTTAATATGTCGCGATAAAAGGAAAAACGTCGTAAAGCTGATGTTTCTATAGTTTATGAGCCCAAACAGCTGTTCCGATTATGACCAGCAATATGGACTGGCCGCTAAAATTACATGTACAGTCGCGCACGTCGTGCCTCGTGTGCCTAGCAGTGTACTACACTACTCTATGGTACAATTACATGTACAGATTCTTAAATATATTGATTAATGTTAAATCGATTGATCGATAAAGTCTTCGACAAGGCTTAACGGCTGTTTCCACTATTGAAAACTCCGAGACTGACGGCTTTACGTGCCCTCCGAAGCATTGTAGCGAGATTTGATTTAAGACCAGAAAAATAAGCATCGAGGACCACGCTCGAGGCCATCACCAGAGTTGACCAGACGATCCCCAATGCCTCGCAGGCTCAGATGGACAGTTCTTTTTACCCATTAAAAAAATCTCCTAATACCATAGATAGCCCACTCAGAAAGCTGGATCGTGCTGCTACTGGTGTATTGAATACTTATATAATAGACACTTAATGTAGTCTGACCCGTACAAGGTTGTGTGTGAATACTTTTAACCCCTATTAGCGCGCCCCGCGGGATCACACCCCGGCTGATTAATACGATAGACACGTTAAGATGGTCAGGGCTGCGATCAGGGCCACGGGATGAACGGGAGATTTTATTCCTAACGAACTCTCGAACTCTTCTTGCGCCCTTAAATAATGACTGAATCATTATTGAAAGAACAGCAAAAGTTTATAACATATGTCTGAATCATGAATAACAGAACAAAACTCATCTGGTATTAATTAATTCACGCTCATTCGCGTCGTCAGAGCCCGCGCTACTTGCGAAAATAATTCTGCAAAAGCAATTTATTCGAGAGAATTTTTTGTCTCGGAAAGTCTTTGAAAGTCATATTTTACAAGAGCAAAGAATATAACGAGAAGAAAGAATTTTATAACTTAATTATAAATGTTATAAGTTCGTTTATCGTTAGATATCGGTAGCATATTATAATCACAGACGATATTTAGTATGTATCTACCTCTATATGACAGTACTCTGCATTCTTTGCAAGCGATGTTTAGTAGACAAGCGGTTCCTAATTTAAAAATTCTCTTTACCTCATAGACTAGTCGACGGCGAGAGTCGCGAGAGAGTGAGCAGAAACGATTATGCTTCTGGAATTAAAGTTGACTTATTGTTGTAGAAGATAGTTGTAGTGGTGTTGTGTTAGTAAAATAGTGTTATTGTTTTCCTAATTCAAGATATAATTACAGGTAAGTGTTTTTAACTTTGCTTGTTTTTAAATACTAGAAATGATTAAACAATTTAATCATTTTCAGCCATGACAGTGTCATACAACACCGAAGCCGCAAGCGCGCCGTTCACTTACAATCTTACAGTGACTTTTTATCTTAATTTGTGATTTAAAAATAATATAGACGCAAAATGAAAAGGATAACACAATAAATAATAATTTAACGAAAATACCAATTTCTGTTTACTACTAATTATTTTTTTGAACTAATAATTCGGTAAATAGTAATTCAATGATTGTTAACCCAACGACTCAACTCCAGATAAACGAAGCGCTTACATAGAATAATCAGCAACGTGTTATCATTTTTTATTTTAAAAGCTTTTAATTAACTTCACTCGTATGTATCTATGTATGTATGTCCTGGAATCTTGCAATCAATATTTCACCCACTTCCACTGAAGCTATCGATACTAGTACTAGTACCTACTCCCGAGTGAAGCGATCTATAAGTATAACTACACAAGTACACAACTACCTATATTTTAGTTATTAATTAAAATGGAGATAATTGTACGGCTCTTCATTACTTTACGCTGCACTCCCCGAAATTGGTCCCCGGAGGCCCATTAGTTAATTACAGGACAAACAGACGGGCCATTAGTGAATTTGGGATGAGTGTAGGTGTTGATTTCACAGTTAGCGAGTAGATGAAGCGTCATCGGCGGCAGAGGTGCCGCGGCTCTGTATACTAGTCAATGCCCGCGACATCTACAGTATGGTTTCATCATCACAACCCTATCTTTGTCCCACTGTTGGGCGCGCCATTAATACGTTAACTTAAGACATAATATTTCTGGTGTGCGAACTTTTGAGGTACGTTTTGGTCCCGATTTTGGTAATATTGTTAGGGATTGATCCCTTGTAAGAAATCTAAAAAATTCCAAACCTGGGTTAATTCCCTAAACTATGCGCATAAACCTCCTTTTTTGAAGTTGGTTAAATAATAAAATTATAGGTAGGTAGGTACAGTAAAAATTTTTTTTTTATAAAAAGCTTTTACAACTTTTATTTTTATTTTCGTGCATTGTCATCGAAACCAAATATGTGTGCCGAATTTCAGCTCGATAGCTTCAGTGGAAGTGGGTGAAATATTGATTGCAAGATTCCAAGACATACACACGAGTGAAGTGAAATAAAAGCTTTTAAAAATACATGAATGTTATTTTTTAATAACATAAATATAATTGGTCAAAAGGTACGCAAAGTGAAAAGCTTAGGAACCGATTAACTCTAAATAAAATGTATTTATACAATTACGCGGCCCTCCTGCCAAACAAAGCCAAGCGCGGCGCGCACAATGGCTCGTCGGACCTTTCCATTACGTTAACTGCCTCCGTCCTGTAAATCCTTAAAAATCTACAAAGCTTAATTTTCCTGAACGTAAAAGATTTTAATACATTGTCCTTTTATTTTGGATGTCAACTCCTGTATTTTTTTTGCCCCACAAGGAAGCGTCCCGTTGGGGCTGGGCGAACCAATTTTCAGTCAATTGTCATTTAAATGCATGATTTTACTTTTGGAATAAAAAATTACATTCATTAATTTAATTTAAAATTGCAATAAGATGTGATATTTTTCTAAACTCATAGTGCGATGGAATGTGTATTAGACAGATGCTCTGCGCTTCACTAACAACTGAACACAATTAATTAGTTACTATGTTACTACTAGTAGTGACGGTCGTATTTCGATAATTTCAATTTAGACGAAAGGTCCTATCTGCCGATTTTGTTACAATATTATTAGAGGCCTATCGAGTTGGTACCTACCCATGACAACTCCTATGACAATTTTCCAGATTAACGTATCTAACGTAACGTCTCTGGGTACGTAGACAATAGTGGCTAGAAATGTAACTCTTGTGAGCTTAGCTTATTAAAAGAACGATTGCCCTGAAGAGAGTAAATATGGTCCGTTTGGAAGTGTGTGATTTCCGGTTACACTTCTTTAGAGGCGACCATCTTAGTCTTTAAGGGTAGCAACACATCTGTGACTTATGGAACCAAACTCTTAATAACAACTACTAACTGAAGTACTAACACCAACTAACAGGACTCACTATTACTAACAGTCCCCATACCCACTCACCCACTAACGAACTGACCAACTAATGTTCTAATTAACTCTCTCAGTTAACTGGACTAACCATCCCAGGCCTTATTTGAGTCTTGTTCAAAGTCAGTCCCGGTTGTCATGAACGGCTGACTTGTTTCAACAACAAATCCAAATAAAATATTCATGACAAAGCTTACGATTAAACAACTTTTAAAAAGTATTTTCAACTCCTTTCACCCAGCATTAGGCCCAGGCAGACAATACATAATCTCGGTCCGTACTGTGAGTAAGGGACGCGAGAGAATAAAATTGGGAAAATGGTCCATCCGGCGACGATCCAATTGTCAACCGATTCTTTTGTCTGTGGACGTCGTCCTGTAAGTAAACAATTAAAGCGTAGCAGTTAAAAAAATATTTAAATGTTCTTACCAATTTCTCACACACTGGAATAACTCCCGGTTGGTAGGTAGTTCAATTAATAGTGTAAATCGGAGGGAGGGAGGTGCTGCATGCATTAGAGTGTACACCATAACACCCCTTGGTCGCGGGTTGTTACTAAGTAAATTAAAACTAACTTTTTAACAATGAATTTTCCGCAAAGTCGCCTGATGCAATTGACTAGAAATGAATAATAATAATAATAATAATATTTATTTATTGAACAGCTGTACACGGTATTAATTACATACATTGATTGAAACTTAGGTATATCATAGCTGTCTGGTACCCGAACTAGGATCAAGCCTGTATTTCAGGTACCAGCTCTTCAACCCTTTATGTGTATTAATTGTGTTTTTTAATAGTGTACAGTTTTATTTCATGCAGGGTAAGTATTGTGTGTTTAGGTAAATGTAGAATATGTATGAATTGCTTTGTTTAAGTTAGAATATATTGAGGTTAAGTTGTGCGAACGTGCAAATGATGATGTGAATGTGCAAATAGCGGTCATTAGTACTGAGAGAAGTGTTTAGTCTCATTGGTGTTTGTGCCGGAGCACTGGTCGAGTAATAATAAGTCAGTTCAGGTATATTACTGGGGTTTAATAGACGAAGGCTCGACAAAACTGTCCATGTTCGATGTGATACTGGTTGGACTCAAACAGCCAACTTCAGGGCCGCGGCCCGCGCTGACCGGACATCCAGGGAGTACCAAATTCTAAAACCAACGTAATCTTCAAACATGATCCTTTTCATTTCTAAATTCGGATAAAACGACTTTTAAAGCTAAGAGAACTCTTTGATTTTCGACCCTTTTATAACGTTGAAATACAGATAGCGTCTTCCTTTTGAGCACACTATCATGGACCGCCTTGAGACGACTTTCCAAGTAATTAACACAGGTGCTAAAACATTAGCACATTAAAGGTAAAATTGGAACTGTTTCCCAGCTTAAGTCTGGCCGACCGAGCCCAAATTCCAAATTGAAAAAAAAAAAAATCATGACAATATCCTTTGAACAATATCTTTCAAGAACCTTTGAAGCTAACTTTCGCCGCGGCTCCGCTCGCGTCAAATCTTTTTCCGTGATGATCAAGGTATAGTTTAAAATTTGATGATATCTGATGAAATAAATGATGATTTATTCGCATGTATTTATCTACCATCAAATAACAGATTATTAAATCTCTCAAAGTTATAAGCATAAACTGTTCAGTCACTGCTTTCCGAGTTGAAAATTGAGTTTGAAAAGAAGACAAAATAACTACACCTGAAAGGTTAATAATTAAACGCTGCGATAAAATGGTCGCGATAGCGGCAACTTTTAACAGTCAGCTATTAATTTCACAAAGTAGACTAAGCAATTTAAAGTTTACCTTCCGGAAAAAGCAACGAAAGTCAATCCGAGGTAAGCTAGAGGTAAGCACGGGCAGGCATGCAGACTGAATGAGTCGCGTTCCAATGCGGTCCCTAAATCATTCCCTTCTCCCGTTTGTTCATTCCCGCTCCAAATGCTCAGTTTAGCGGCGTGTATGTCAGAACTCTTCAGTCCTGAATAAAGTGAGTTTGGGAAATGTTTTCCAGGTAAGGTAAATTGTGATACCAAATAGCAAGTCTGTTTTATGTGATTCGAGATTTTATGTCGTGATTGTCGTTCATTTTTATTTTCTATCATCCCAAACATACAAAACTCAGGCATTGGTCGTGGTCCACCTGATAAACAAAACTTTCACATTTATAATAATTATTAGTAAGATAGCATGTAAAGTATTCCCGTAGAAGGTCGCGACAGTCCGCCTCATTACCGCTCATTACCGCTCATTACTGCGCAAAGGTCAATTTATTGGCTGATTCCATTCCTCGTTTTGTCGTGTCGTATTTTTTTACCTGTGATTTTAGCCTTCGCGGTAGCTGACGTCGTTTGGCCGAATCTGCCATTTGAGAAACGCTTTTGATGCTTCAAAGATTAAGTTGAATTTAAGTTTTAAACAATTACAATGAAGCTGATTATCAAGAGCTACTGTGACGGGTATATCGAGCAAGGTACCTTCCCGCCCTATCTTTCTTTATCCAACAACCTTATTTAGGCACTCCGGAACATCAACAGTAAGCTGATGTCATCTAATACTACAATAAGATCTAGTAGCTTTTACAATAGTTCGTTTAAGTTTTACCTTTGTAACCACCACAGGCAGAACTACACTAACACAGGGTCGCCCTGAAAAACAGCGGTCGTAGTTTTACTGCAGCCAGTGTCCAGAGCGCCCCTTTTCGTGTAGATTGCAAATTTAATATAGTGATTTTCTATATTTTATTGTTATTGCAGAAGGTACCTATCTTACGGAATAAACATTGATTATATTCTAATATAATCATGTCCACGCATAGTTTGTTACGATCAAACCAGGATGCCATCAACAGTCTTCAATCTTTAAGCATTACCACAGAATAATAGTACGTAGGCATTACGGACACCTAATTTTATATTTGTAACAGCAAAGCTTCTAAGACGTCAAACGTTTAGGGGAAATTTCCGAGAGACATGTAAATCAGCCCCCAGATAAGTTAGTGCCCATGAAGACAGAGCGATGGAAATAGTTCCGTAATACGAAGGGTCCATCCCGCGTGACGTCACGCGCCCCACCTACCTGCCACACTCAAATAACAATATTACTCGTGTAATAATATTGAAGGACACGGATTTGCGCGCCCACCGACCCGGCCGTTGTTAGGGATAGAGGTAAATAAAAACGGAATAATGTACGCCAATTTGGGCCTTTATAACGCGATCTGTAAATGTTCGGCTGTGATTGATTCCGTCTAAGCCTGCGGCCCTGTTAACAGAACAAAGCGTTGTGAGATTGTTTCCTTCTTCCTAGTTAGCTTTAGCGGTATAATTTGTCATAACTATTACCCTATCGGTGACAGCCCAGTGGCTATCGAACTCGCCTCTCACTCGAACGGTCCAGGTTCAAACCTCAGCGGCACGCACCAATGACTTTCTAAGTTACGTGCGATTTAAGAAATTAAATGTCACTTGCTGTAACGGTGAAGGTCACATCGTGAGGAAACCTGCATGCCTGAGAGTTCTTCATAATGTATGAAGAGACCATGCAGGTCTCGAAGGCATGTGAAGTCTGCCAATACGCACATGGCCAGCGTGGTGAACTAAGGCCTAATCCCTCCCATTCTGAGAGGAGACCCGTGCCCAACAGTTGGACGTATATAGGTCGCAGCGATTACCCTGTCGACAAAGCGTAAGCGGCAAACGAGTTCTAGTATTTTGTCTATGCATAAATTTCATGTTTCTAACTATACGTTGAAATGCACTCGTTAGTAGCCGGGCATGGCCAATGGCAATTATTCGTACGGAAATGGACGTTGTGAAAATATATACTCGTAACAGCATTGCTCTGAGTTTGGATTTCTCATAACTGGTAAGTGTGTGTTTGTATGTTTGTGTATTCGTTCGCTGCGACCCATAGACGTCCCACTGCTGGGCACGGGTCATCCCGGCGGGAGGTCTAGACATACTCCACAACGCTGCTCCAATGCGGATTGGTGGAGGGGTTAGTGGTCAACCCAGTGTCGATGCTCTCAAGCCACCCGAATGTCTTCGACTAGGCTTAACGACTGTTTCCAACATTGAAAACAACCGGGACAGACGGCTTTACGTGCCCTCCGAAGCACGGTAGCGTCCATGAAATTCCACTGACCGCTAGTGACAAAATTTCATGGACAAACCCATCCACAAACCGACCGCGCCCGTCATTGCTTAACTCTTTCGATCACATTGATTCGACGCGAGCCATTGGGCTATTGGACGCTACATTGACTATTCGTTACACTCTTTCAATCAAACTTTCTAAACACATTTATGTAAATAGCAGACAGTGTTGATATTTTTGTAAGATATTTTTTATAAGCATCTCAATAATGTAAGAATGTTTCAAATATGAATTCTATCTACCTATAGACGTCACAAAAAGTTTGTAAACAAAGCCGCGAAAAATACTCTATATTTATAAAAGCAGGCAGTTCTGCAGCACTGTTTAAATTGCGTACAATTTATTGACATAGAATAAATAAAGTTATCGGCAGCGAAATTTTTATTCACGTTTATATTTAACCCCGACGCAAAAACTGTTATACGTTTACGCATCTGTTTCTGTGTGTCTGTGTGTCTGTGTGTCTGTCTGTGGCATCGCATCTCCTAAACGAATGGACCGATTATACCTATATTTTTTGTTTGAAAGCTGACGTGATCTACAATTTATGAAAATCTGTTCAGGCGTTTCCAGGTCATCAGCTGTTTTTAGCTGCGGTAGGGATCATAGACCAAATTTTTTTTTACTTTGTAGTGATTTTTTGTGTCGAGGTTACTCACTCATAACATAACTAATTCAGGTCTTACAATACTTTTTATTTTAGTTCTTTAATTACAACAAAAATTTGACCATTCTATAAAAATCTTTGAATTTCTATGCATTTATTGCAGGTAGGGGACATCATTATAAAAAAAAATTCTTACTAGCTTATAGTAGAGTTTTAAGTGTTAAAAATACATCGTGACTTGTTGCTAGAGTTTAATTGTCGCCGCTGAGCGCAGCACTGTACTTAGCGTTTGAATGGCAGAGAGCGTAATGATATGCTGACTCCGAGCTGCATTCTACAGAGTTGAGGTTTCGGTTGTAAAACTACTGACTGTATAAGATTTATATGTAATCTTATTATGCGTATCAAACGCTACACTTAACCTTGGGATAAGTTATATCAATACTAATATTAAACAGACAGACAACCAAGGGCTGATTACTAGCCTGCATAAAGTATCATCATCATTATTATCATCATCATCATCATCAGCCTTCATTGGTCCACTGCTGGACATAGGCCTCTCTTAAACGACGCCACTCCGACCGGTCCTGTGCCTTCTGAATCCAGCGGTTTCCCGCCGTCATCTTCAGGTCGTCCAGCTTGTCGAAGGGCGGCCTGTGCTCCTTTTTCCAAGTCGAAAGAAGAAAGATAATAAAGTATAACTGAGTGTGCTCTTAGATGACGGTTTAGGCCATCATCCTCCACTTGTGTGAACTGTTATACCTTGTAGGCTTTAACTCCCTGAAGTCTCATTTGGGTCCTCTCCAGAAATATCCAGATTAGGTACACAAAATTATTCAATGGTGAAAATCAATATCGAACACTGATCATGTTCCAATAGGTTCCATAAATGACGTTGAGAACGATCGGTCGGTTCACGCCTGTTAGGTTTAAAATAAATAAGCGAGTATTTCCAGATTTCTAGATTTAGTTTGCTGCGGTGTGAATAGTTAGCAGGATTAGGATAGGATTAGGATAGGATTAGGATTTAGGAGCTACCTCGGCTTTATATCCGATGATTTGTCGAAATATTTTTAGTACTGCGGTCTTTTTAAGAGACGGATATACGCTGTGATTGGAACTATAATCCATACTAATATTATAAATGCGAAAGTAACTCTGTGTGCGCTTTCACGCCAAAACCACTGAACCGATTTAGTAAATAGTCTAGATCCTGAGAAAGGACATAGGCTTCTTTTTAATTTGATAAAAGTGTAAAGGGTTGAAAAGAGAGATGAAAGGTTGTATGAAAGTACTTAATGTTATTTTCAGAAGTAGAAGCTTAGAACTTAGAACTTATATTTTAGGCTGTTGATAGATATAATAATCTATGTATTAATATAATAAAACTGAAGAGGAACTTTTTCTGTACCTACATTGAAAATTTTAAAAAAATCAAGAAAATTATAATAACTGGTACTCACTGGGTAGAGTTGGTAGATGTCCGTAATTAAAATATGTAGCAACTATACACGAACCTACCGCAGTCTAAATCCACGAGAGCTAAGCTGCGGGCGTCCCCTAGTAAGTAATAATTAGACTAGTGTCAGTCTACTATTTCTGTCTCACGTTACATTGAGCTGTGGTCTCAATTGGCTTTGTACCTTTTCTAAATCTGGCGTGCGAATCACTTTTAGTATTACGAACCATTTTAGTGTCATCTACTCTAGTCAGTGTTATAAGTAGGTAGATGTATTGCGTAGTAATTTTACGCTTACTTTATATTTTAATCTCTGTGTTTAGGATTTCATGTTTGTCTTTTGATTGCGAGAGTTAGCACGTATTGTTTTCTGTGTCACACAACATGTCCTAAGTAAATGTTTGTGATAAACATGATGAGGATTTAACATTTAAATATGTAAGGGGGTACTTATCCCTTCATATCAAACCTCTAATCCACTAGGCGTTCGTCGTGAATGGCTTGATGGATTGAAATTAAGTAGTCTTGTTCCGTCGGCGGAGGGCTCAGTCGATAACCTATTGATCATGCGGGGTTGGCTGGCTTTGCGGCGTTAGCATGTTAATTAGTACTTCGATCCTTTTTACCATCGTTTGTCCAACAATCATGTTCCGGAAAGGTGCGGTTCCCGGTTACAATTATAGGATCATCTTAGTCCTCAAAGGATAGCACGTCTGTAGACTTGGAGCGAGACACCAACAACTAATTATCACTGACACTACCTGTTCCAGTACTTCCAGTCCTCATACCTACTATGGAACTGATGAACTAATATTCTTAATAACATCCTTTGTTACTGCTACTAATCGTCCCTATTTGAGTTTTGTCAGTCACTGTTTGTTATCTTAAACTTATCCATAAAAAATCATCTTCTTGCTACTAACCATAAATGTATTTGCACAAAGGTGTATTGCATCAAAAAATCTGAAATCACACCTGCCCTAAACCATACGTAGTAATAGCGCAGACTACAAACGCGAGTCACGCGACGCAGACTCGTCTATTTCGGACGCAGACGGGGTCCAACCCCACCCGAGCACCCCACACCCCACGCCCCACGCGAGGGGTGAATATTTAAGAATACTCCAAAACGTGTTCCGAATTTCCGCCGCTTTTATAGGTGACGATGGAGTCGCCTGTCCCATTTTTGGGGCATCTGAACAAAGGATTGATGCGAAATGGCTGTCAACACTGTCTGTTTATATAGGCTTTGAGATTTAAAAAGGATTAAGTGTATTTGTACCGATTTTATTTTCTGATTACTGTAACAAAACATGATTAACAGTATTTCAGCAACTCTAAGAAGCTATGTTAGTTTATGAAGGGCTAATTAAACA